>JAODAL010004034.1:0-163294 GCA_025379985.1 Phyllomedusa bahiana | reverse complement strand
TTTGCCCCAAAAATATCTGAAAAAAACAAAGCTCCATTCCTAGAGTTTAAAACACAAACAGAAAGTGGAAATCCCCATGGATAAAAGCAGCTTCCAAATAATCAGAAAAGGACAGAGGAGAGAAAAGTTGGCCCAGTAACCAAGAGAAACTTGTATGCACCCCAAAGAGTTTAAAATCTTTATCCCAACAAAGAAAAATAAAAAAAGCAAGTTTTTGGTAATTGTCTTTTTTTTTCCCTTTTCCCTTCCCATTTTTGAAGCCCTAATCTTTGGGTAGTTAAAAACCCCTTTAAGCAGTTACCTACTGAAATTTTCCAGGTAGTAAGCGTTTTTTAAAAAAAGGGGGTCATTTCCCCCAAAAGTAGGTTTCACCATTATGCTCCAAAATTACTCTAAAATGGGCAGTTGTGCTATTTAAAAGAAACTAGGAACGTTTTGTCAATCGGGGTTTGTCACCCAAATTTGTCAAAAAAAAAAATGCCATACCGGGAGAAACCCCCTTAAAAATAATGACTCATTGACTTTGATAACTGATTTTGTGCCCCGAATATCCCCCTCATAGGATTTCAAGCACTTTTGCTCTGCACAGCTCCTCGCACTCCAGTGCGGGCTGCTTTATTTTATGGGCACCCTCACTGGGGAAAAAGGGAAAAAACAATCAAAATTGGAGATTTGGGTTTAAAAGAATCTCTTTTAAGGCCCGATTTGAAAATCAAAAAAATCAATTTTTTTTTTCAAAATTTACAAATTTGCTCGATTTAAAAACTTCAACAATCAGGGGCAAAATTTAATTTTTCCTACTCAACCCCAAAAGGTCGAAATTTACAATTTCCTAATTTTAGTGGCAAATGTTATAAAATGTTTCAAAAAAATGGCCCCTTAATTTGGGAAGTTTAAAAAATTTTTTTCATGCACTCCCGCCCCCAAAAATATTGTTTCCCAAATGTATTCCCTTTTTCCCTTTTTGGGTGCAGTAGAGGAAACCCCCCGCCTGAGGGGCACAAAAAATCTCTGCCCAAAATTTTGAAAAAAGCAGAATTAAAATGGGGCATGGTAGGGGGAAAAGGGTTTTTTTTTTTGATGCCCTGAAGATTTTGGGTCATGGGGCCCTGCGAAAACTTTTCATCTCTGAATGGGGCCATATACTGTTTATGTACCTTTTAAGGGGGTTTTGTTCACATTTGGGATTTTTTTTCGTCCCTGTTACATTTATTTTTGCGGAAAATTTGGGTTTGTCTGTCACACCCCAAAAAGGGGGTAACAAAAAGCAGTGTGGTTTTTTCATTTCTTTTAATATGAAAAAACGCATCCCGTTCCCCAAAAGTGATCACCAAAGCGGGCCTCACTCTGACGCAGCCGGGGCCATATTTAAAAATTTTAGGGCGACATGTTTTTGAAAAAAAAGAATGCGTATTTTTCTTTTTACTTTGGCGCCGGGGGCACTCCCCCGTTCTTCCAGAGTGGGAGAATACACGTATGAAAGATTTTTTTTTGCATTTACATAAAAACTTAATGCGCCCCCAAATTTGGGATGGGCAAGAGGGGTAATGCGGGCCAAAAATTTTGTTTTTCACACTCTCAGAAACCATAATCCCAGAATTTAAAAATTAAGAGGGGGGAAAGTATGAATTTTGAAGCTTTCTTTTTTTTTTTTTTTTTGCCCAACCCAAAAAGTTTTTAAATTGATATAGGGAAGAGTGTAGAATACGACAAAATTTTTTGGCGCATTAATAGTGCGCCAATTTTGGGGCACATTACACTCTATCCCCTACAAATTTTGGGCGAAATAAATTCTTTTTAAATTTGCCCCAAAAATCTGTAAATATTCTACATTTCCTTCTATATCTTTTTAAAAAATGTGGTTTTTGGCAACAATAAAAAAATAAAGTACGTTTTGGGAATTCATCAGGGTCCCCTATTAATTTTTAAATTTTGCCAGATTAGGGGGATTCTGAGATTTGTAGAATATGACAGTTTTTTTGAGGGTTTTACATAGATTTTAAAGTGCCCCCAAGTTTGGCGCATTACACTCTTTTCCCCCATACAAAATTTGGCGCTTTTAATTTTCTATGTAGTGCGCCAAAAATCTTCTTTAACTGCCCCGTATTCTACCTCTGGAAAAAGGGGAGTGTCGGCGCCAATTTAAAAAAAATGTACGATTCAAATTTCAAACAGGGTCACCCATGGGGGTGGAAAAACCTGCTAAATTCCAACTTTGCAGCCAACACGCACCTTTTTTAAAAATCCAAATTGCAGGGGTTTTTTTTGGATCCGATTTTTCGGATCCAAAGGACCCAAAAAAAGGGGCCAAGGGGGAAGCATCCCCTTTGCAGGGGATAAACCCCAGTTGGCAAGTATTGTTTTTTACATAAAACCGGGACAATCCTTTTGCATTGTGCCCTAAATTTCTGTTTTGCCCCTTGATGGGTAGATTTCATTTCCAATCTACTGGATTCAAGCATGGGGGTGGTTTATTAAGGTGCCTTGAATTGAGTAGAGATGGGACAACCCCTAAAATAAACCTGTACATAGATTAATCCCCCCTTGCTGAGGACAGCAAAGCTATGTAAACCCTGCTGTTTCCCCGCTTTTCCCCTTAAATCTTAAAATGCAGGAGTTTAAAAGAATTTAATGCTCAAATCTGTGCTCTGCCAGAAATGAATGATTTTTAGTCAGAGCATGTTTTGGCCACGCCCGCTCACTCTGCCACATCACCCATGGCTGATTCTAGCTAAAGGGTATGTTCCCCCGCTCTTGGATACGTTTTGCAGTACATAAAAGGTATTGCATTAAACGCATCCAAAAACGTACCACAAAATAGGAAGTGTTTGGATTTTTTTCCCGGGACTGCAAAAAAATTTCCCCTATTGTTTAAATTTCCCCTTTTCAGTGCGTTAAACGGATTGTTAATATTCAATTCTTTGAACACATCCGTTTTACACAGGAAAAAAGTAATAAAATTATATGTCCGAAAGAAAATAATTTTTACATTGAAAACAAGTAATCACATTTAAATTCTTGAATAAGTTTTGGGGTCCGTTTTTCTGTATGTAAAACATACGCAAAAAAGTATTTCACAAACACCGTGTGGACCTACCCTAACTGTGAATAAATAAGTAATCACATTCCAAAAGGATTTCCGCTCTTTTAATATGCGAATATGGTTGCCCCCTCTCGTTGTTCTCCTGACCTGTTCGATTACCTGAAATCTGAGCTGTGCGATATTGTGGAGAGCCTACTAGAAGTGGTGGGGGACTGGTAACCCAAATTTACCACACTGAATAGTTGGGCTAATGGCGTGAGCTATCCTTAAATTTGTGTTGAGATTTTATTTCCAAAATTGAAATCGGGACGGTTTTTATGTTTTCGGATTTTTATAGATTTTACGCATTAATTTTGGTTAAAATCTGTGCATAATCTATTAATAAGCGCCTTTTTAGCGCTTCCGACATTTTTGGGGCCAGCAAATCAGCTTTGAGAATAGAGCAGGGTGAGCTGGGGGTGCGACGTCATGCTGGATGTGTATGGTTGTGATTGGCTGGAAAAAATACAGAAACCCGTTTTTACATTAAACAGCCCCTTTGTTCTGCCTCAGGTGTGTCAGCGCCTCATAGGAGTAGGACGTGCGCTCTGCCTCTGTCCAAACAGCTCAGCAAACAGCTCTGCCAAACAGCTCACGAACATTTGGTGTCTATTTGTTCACAGAAGACAGCTATCACTTGTAGCTGTGAACATTAGAAACTTAGGTAGATTTGGAAATTTGAGATTTAAGGTAGTTAGGCTGAGAATTTTAAAGGAGCATCTATACCCTGGAAAAGTCACGGGGGCGGGAGAGGGCCGGGTGCGCGGGCAAACACAGAATAGCTATTTAAAGGATAGTGAAATAGTGAGCCGAGGACTATAGTTTAGACATCTGCATTGCAAATGGCCTTTTTATTAACAGTTTTCTGTTGAATCTATGACTTGTATGTTGGGCATGCCTGTAACTTATATTAGGATACAGATCTTTTTCTAGTAACTGCAGGTTTATTTGTTAGGTGCAAAACTCACTTTTATTACTCCGTATCACATTTCAGGATAGGTGTTTTTTTCACTTTTGCTAGTCCCAGCTTTGTTCGTAGTGGCACCTTGCACTTAAATTTCAATACAGCAATTGTGTCGTCAACGCAGGTGTATTATTTAGGTGCAAAAAATACCTTTTTATTATCCGTTACGTTTCAGATACGTGTTTTTTCACTTTTTGCCCTAGTCCAGATTGTGATAGAGCGACACCTTGCTCTTATTTCTATTACAGCAATTTTGTCGTCACCGCAGGTGTATTTTAGGTGCAAAAACTACCGTTTATTTTAAGTATTCATTTTAGATAGGTGTTTTTTCACTTTGGGGGCAGGCCAGCTTTGTTGAAGAGGCACCTTGCCAAATTTATATTTCAAGAAGCAATTTGTCGGTCACCGCAGGTGTATTTTTAGGTGCAAATAAAAATAACCGTTATTATCAGTATACATTTCAGATGGGGTTTTTTACTTTTGTGCAGGCCAGCTTGTTGTTAAGAGGCAACTTGCACTTAAACTTTTCAATACTAGCAATTTTGTCGTCACGCAGGTTTATTTTTTGGTGCTAAATATACTGTTTTTTTTCGGTTTATATTTCAGATAGGTGTTTTTTCACTTTTGGGCAGGCCAGCTTTGTTGGATTGAGGCACTTGCATTAATTTTCAATACTGCTATTTTGTCGTCATGCAGGTGGATGTTTAGTGCAATAAATTACCGTTTATTATCCGTATACATTTTCAGTTAGTGTTTTTTCACTTTTGGCCAGTCCAGCTTTATTCACAGAGGCAATTGTACTTAAATTGTATACAGCAATTTTGGTCGTCACCGCAGGGGGTTTGTTTCGGTGCAATAAATAAAGTTTATTTTCGTATACATTTCTGATAGGTGTTTTTTTCACTTTTGGTCTAGTCCAAGCTTTGTTGATAGAGGCCACCTTGCATCTTAATTTCAATACAGCAATTTTGTCGTCAACGCAGGTGTTTTTTTAGGTGCAAAAAGAACGTTTATTATACGGTCTATCATTTCAGATACGTGTTTTTTCATTTGGTCAGTCCAGATTTGTTGATAGAGGCACTCATGCACTTATATTACTCTTTACAGAATTTTGTCGTCACCGCAGGTGTATTTTTAGGTGCATAAAACAATACCGTTTATTATCGCGTATACATTTTAGTACGTGTTTTTCAAATTTTTGGCCAGTCACAGCTTTATTCACAGAGGCACCTGGTACTTATAAATTTGAATATCACGCAATTTTGTCGTCACCCAAAGGTGTATTTTAGGTGACTAAAAAATACCGTTTATTTCCGTTACATTTCATGATAGTTGTTTTGTACTTTTGGTCAGTCCAAGCTTTGTTGATAGAGGCACCTTGTCCACTTAAATTTCAATACAGCATTTTTGTCGTCTCCGCAGGTGGTTTTTTTAGGTGCAAAAAATACCGTTTATTATTCCGTATACATTTATCAGATAGGTGTTTTTTACGTTATGGGCAGGCAGCTTTGTTGATTAGAGGCACCTTGCACTTAAATTTCATTACAGCAATTTTGTCGTAACCGCAGGTTGTATTTGTAGGTGCAAAACAATACAGGATTATTTTCCGTATACATTTTCAGAAGGTGTTTTTTCACTTTGGGCAGGCATGCTTTGTGATTGAGGCTCCTTGCACTTAAATTTCATTTCATGCAATCTTTGTCGGTCATGCAGGTGTATTTAGGTGCAAAAATTACCGTTATTATCCGTATACATTTCAGATACGTGTTTTTCACTTTTGGACAGTCCAGCTTTATTAACTGAGGCACCTTGTACTTAATTTGAAATACAGCAATTTTGTCGTCACCGCAGGTGTATTTTTAGTGCAAAATACCGTTTATTTTAGTTATAGATTTCAGTTCGGTGTTTTTTCACTTTTGCCAGTCAGAGTTGTTGATTGAGGCACCTTGCACGCTTAAATTTCATACAGCAATTTCTGGTCGTCTCCACAGGTGTATTTTTAGGGTGCAAAAAAATACGGTTTCTGATCCGTATACATTTACAGAAGGTGTTGTTTCACTGTTGGGCAGGCCAGCTTTGTTGATAGAGGCACTTGACTATAGATTTTGATTTTCAGCAAATTGTGTCGTCAACGTTCGTTTTAGTTTCTTAGTTTTTTTGGTATGTAGCTGGGTATTTGGTGTTTAGTTTTTTATTTATTCGTAGTGCCTTTTTATTTTTTTGTGTAATTAGTCTTTTTTCTTTAGGGGTATTTTGGTGAGCTTGCTATAGATATGTTATTGTGTTTTTGGGGTGGGGGTGGGTGGATTGGTGTGTTTTTGGATGGGTGGTGAGCATTGTTGTTTTTTTTTTAGTTTTTGTTATTTCGCTTAAGGTGTGTACCTTTATTTAGATTTAACTTTGGTCGAGGTGTAACTGACGTTTTTCTCTTAGTTTTGGTTTTTCTTATAGCAATATTAAGCTTTAGGGGCTTTTCACTTTTTTTATTGTATCTTAGTGCTTTCATTTTTGTTTCTTTATTTTTATTTTAATCTATTTTATTTTAGCTTTAGGTTTTTGTTTTTTTTTTTTACATTAAATGTTTATTTTTTTTTTATTCTTTTTTTTTGGTTGTCTATCTTTTTCATAGTATGCTTTTTTTTTTTTTCTATTTTATCAGGTTTTGGGATTTTTAAGTTTTATCTTTTAAGGTGGTTCACCAGTTTCAGGTTTTTTTATTTTTTTATTTAATTTTTATGTATAATTTTTATTTAAGGTTTCTCTTTTTTCTGTTTATCATGGTTAATCTTTATTTTTTTGTTTTATGGTTTCTTTTGGTTTTTCCCAATTTCTATTTTAATTTAGGTGTATTTTTAGGTGCAAAAAATACCGTTTATTATCCGTTTAACATTTCAGATAAGTGTTTTCACTTTTGCCCCAGTCCAGCTTTATCACAGGAGGAACCTTGAAATTAAATTTGAATACAGGCAATTTTGTACGTCACGGATAGGGTGTATTTTTAAGGTGCAAAAAATAAAGTTTATTATACGTATACATTTACGACAGGTGTTTTTTCACTGTTGGCACTCCCGCTTTGTTGATAGAGGCACCATTGCACTAAATTTCAATACAGCAACTTTGTCGTCACAGCTGGTGTTTTTTTAGGTGCTAAAAATTACCGTTTATTCATACCGTATACATTTAGATAGGTGTTTTTTCAATTTTGGTCCAGTCTGCTTTGGTGATAGAGGCACCTTTGCACTAAATTCCATACAGCAATTTTTTTTTTTGTCGTCAACGCTGGTGTATTTTTTGGTGCTATATAAATTAAGTTTATTATCGTATACATTTCAGATACGTGTTTTTTCACTTTGCCCAGTCCGCTTTGTTGATAAAGGCACCTTTGCACTTAAATTTTCAATACAGCAATATTGTCGTCACCAAAGGTGTATTTTTAGGTGCAAAAAATACCGTTTATTAATCCGTATACATTTCAGACAGGTGTTTTTTCACGTTGGGCAGGCCAGCCTTTATTGATAGAGGCCCTTGCACTTAAAATATATTTCAATACAGCTTTTTGTCGTCATCAGAAGGTGTCTTTTTTAAGATGCAAAAAATACAGTTTATTATCGTATACATTTTCAGATACGTGTTTTTTCCACTTTTGCCCAGTCCAGCTTTATTCACAGAGGCACCTTGACACTAAATTGATTTAAAGCAATATTTTGTGTCCACGCAGGTGTATTTGGTGCCAAAAATACAGTTTATTTTCCGTATACATTTCAGATAGGTGTCTTTTCATTTTGGTGGCCTGCCTTTGTTGATAGGAGGCCACCTTGCACTTAAATTATCAATACAGCTAATTTTGTCGTCACCGCAGGTGTATTTTTTAGGTGCAAAAAAATACCGTTTATTATCCGTATACATTTCATGACAGGTGTTTTTTCACTTTTGGGCAGGCCAGCTTTGTTGATAGAGGCACCTTGCACTTAAATTTCAATACAGCAATTTTGTCGTCACCGCAGGTGTATTTTTAGGTGCAAAGAATACCGTTTATTATCCGTATACATTTTCAGTACGTGTATTTTCACTTTTGTCCAGTCCAGCTTTTTTCACAGAGGCACCTTGCACTTAAAATTGGAATTCAGCAATTTTGTCGTCACCGCAGTGTATTTTTGGTTGCAAAAAATACCGTTTATTTTCAGTTACATTTCAGTAAGGTGTTTTTTTCACGGTTGGGCTGTCCAGCTTTGTGATAGAGGCACCTTGCACTTAAATTTCAATTCAGCATATTTTGTCGTCACCGCAGGTGTATTCTTTAGGTGCAAAAAATTACCGTTTAGATACGTTACATTTCTGCTAGTGTTTTTTCACTTTTGGTCAGTCCTGCTTTGTTGATAGCAGGCACCTTGCACTTTAAATTTCCATACAGCAATTTTGCCGTCACCGTAGGTGTATTTTTAGGTGCAAAAAAATACCGTTTATTATCAGTTTCATTAAATACGTGTTTTTTCACTTTTGGGCAGGCCAGCTTTTTGATTAGAGGCACCTTGCACTTAAATTTCAATACAGCAATTTTGTCGTCACACCGCAGGTGTTTTTTTGGTGCAAAAAATACCCGTTATTATCCCCCCCCGTATACATTTAAGTTACGTGTTTTTCTATTTTGCACAGTCCAGCTTTATTCCAGAGGCACTGCACTTAAATTTGGAATTAAGAATTATGTTCGTCACGCAGGTGTATTTTTTGGTGCAAAAAAACAGTTTTATTTTCTGTATTACATTTCAGATAGGTGTTTTTTCACTTTTGGTCCAGTCCAGCTTTGTTGATAGGGCACCTTGCACTTAAGTTCAATACAGCAATTTTGTCGTCATGCAGGTGTTATTTTTAGGTGCAAAAATTTTCGTTTATTTTCTGTATAAATTTCAGGACAGGTGTTTTTTCACTGTTGGGCAGGCCAGCTTGTTGATAGAGGCACCTTGCATTAAATTTCAATAACAGCAATTTTGTCGTCATCCGCAGGTGTATTTTTAGGTGCAAAAAATAACGTTTATTTTCCGTATAAATTTAAGATACGTGTTTTTTCACTTTTGTCCAGTCCAGGCTTTATTCACAGAGGCTACCTTGCACTTAATTGGATTACAGCAATGTGTGTCACCGCAGGTGTATTTTTAGGTGCAACAAATCCGTTTATTATTCCGTTTACATTTCAGACAGGTGTTTTTTCACTGTTGGGCAGTACCGCTTTGTTGATAGTGGCCACCTGGCACTTAAAATTTCAATAACCAGCAAATTTGTCGTACACGCAGGTTATTTTTTAGGTGCAAAATGTACCGTTTATTTTACGTTTTACATTTCAGATAGGTGTTTTTCACTTTGGATCAGTACCTGCTTTTGTTGATAGAGGCACCTTGCACTTAATTTTCCATACAGCCCTATTTTGCCGTCACCGAAGGTGTTTGTTTAGTTGCAAATAAATACGTTTTATTTTCCGTATACATTTCGATACGTGTTTTTCAATTGTTGGACAGCCTGCTTTGTTGATAGAGGCACCTTGCACTTAATTTCATACAGCAATTTTGTCGTCACCGCAGGTGTATTTTGTAGGTGCAAAAAATAAGTTTATTATCCGTATACATTTCCGATACGTGGTTTTTAACTCTTTTGCCCAGTCTGCTTTGTTGATAAAGGCTCCTTGCACTTAAATTTCATTAATAGCATTTTGTCGTCACACAGGTGTATTGTTTGGTGCAAAAATTAACGTTTATTAATCCGTATACATTTCAGACAGGGTGTTTTTTCATGTTGGGAAGGCCAGCTTGTTGTTAGTGGCACCTTGCACTTAAATTTCAATACCAGCAATTTTGTCGTACACGCTGGTGTATTTTAGGTGCATAAATTACAGTTTATTAGCCGTATCACATTTCAGATAACGTGTTTTTTCACTTTTGCCAAGTCATGCTGTATGCACAGAGGCACCTTGCACTTAAGTTCAATACACAATTTTGTCGTCACCGCAGGTGTATTTTCTAGGTCCAAGAAATACCGTTTATCTTCAGTATACAATGCCAGTTTACGTGTTTTTTCACTTTTGCCCAGTCAGCTTTGTAATAGAGGCACCTTGCACTTAAATTTCAATACAAGGCACTTTGTGTCGTACACCGCAGGTTGTATTTTGAGGTGCAAAAAATACCGTTTTATTATCCGGATTAAATCTTCTGATAGGTGTTTTTTCACTTTTGGGTAGGCCAGCTTTGTTGATAGAGGCACCTTGCACTTTATAATTTCATTACAAGCAATTTGTCGTCACAGCAGGTGTTTTTAAAGTGCATAATAATATTCCGTTTATTTTCCGTATACACATTCTGATACGTGTTTTTCACCTTTTGCCCAGTCCTGATTTGTTGATAGAGGCACCTTGCACCTTATATTTTCAATACAAGCAATTTTGTCGTCACCGCTGTGTGTATTTTTTTGGTGCAAAAAATTTCGTTTATTATCCATATACATTTCAGCTACGTGTTTTTTCACTTTTGGTCAGTAAGCTTTGTTGATCGAGGGCACCTTGCCACTTAAATTTTCATTACATGCATTTTGTCGTCACCGCAGGTGTATTTTTAGGTGCAAAAAACATACGTTTATTATCCGTATACATTTCTAGATAGTGTTTTTTCACGTTTGGGGTAGGTCTGCTTTGTTGATAGAGGCTCCTTGCACTTAATTTCAATACAGGAAGTTTTGTCGTCACCGCAGGTGTATTTTTAGGTGCAAAATATACCGTTTATTATCCGTATACATGTCTAGATACGTGTTTTTCATTTTGCCCTGTCCAGCTTTGTTGAAGAGGGCTACTTTACTTAAATTTCTATACAGCAATTTATGTCGTCTCCGCTGGTGTTCCTTTTAGGTGCAAAAAAATATCCGTTTATTATCCGTACTTCATTTCAGTTTGGTGTTTTTTTCTCTTTTGGGTAGGCCAGCTTGTTGATAGAAGGACATTGCATTATATTTCATGTACAGCAATTTTGTCGTCACCGAGGCTGTATTTTAAAGTGCACAAAATACGTGTATTATCCGTATAAATTTCAGTTACGTGTTTTTAACTTTTGGCACAGTCCAGCTTTGTGATAGAGGCACCTTCCACTTCAAATTTCAAACAGCAATTTTGTCGTCCCCGCAGGTGTATATTTTTAGGTGCCAAAAAATACAGGTTTATTATCCTTATACATTTCAGGATAGATGTTTTTTCACTTTTGGGCAGGCTGCTTGTGAAGAGCACCTTGCAATCTAAATTTGTAATACAGCTTCTTTTGTTTTTGATTGAAGGTATTTGAGAATAGCTGTGGTTTGCCGTCTTTTAAAAGAGACGTTCCAAAACTCTTCCAGACACTCTCAAATTTTTCTTTATTTCTGAACTATGGTGCAAATTGCAGGTGGTAAGCGAGCAAAAAGGGGCGGTATGGACTATGTGAGGTAGAGTGAGTACGAGAGTAGGTGCTCCTTCCAGTGCTGCGACAACTCGCAAGCACAGGCTTGTCGGGTTGCAGGAACGTCAGGCTGTCATCGCTGGGGTCAGGGCCCTGTGAAATTACAGTAACGAACAGCGTCGCCAATCGGTTCTTCAGTGGGGTATGAACCTGCATCCTGCATGTCTTACTACCTCGCTCTCCTAGTCCACAGGCCACAAAATGTCGTCATTTCAGCATCATCCGCATCCGTACATCATGAAGCGAAGGCAGCCCAAATGTCTAACTCGTGTTACCACCACTGTGGATAATCCATTTTTGACAGACCTCTTCTGATGCCAAATGCGTTGGGGTCAGGAGGATGTTAAAGATCAAGAGGCCAAAGAGGATGATTTTGTCTTGCTCTGTGCCCAGTTACTGGGATACATCAGAGGAGGAGAGGAAGCGGTCTCATCGGCTAAAAATCCGGCGGGCGGCAACGCCTTGCAGTCCCTTCTTGCTGGTAGCCCGCGTCCTGGATGCAGAATGTCAGGACGACCCAAGTCTCCTTGTTGATGATGATGATGACATTGCGGATCCAACGTGGTCTTTTCAGCAGAATTTGCCTGCGAGCGCTTCATCACTGGACGGAGGAGGGAGACGATGGGGTAGTGTCGGTCATGGGTCCCGCCTCAAAAAGGGAGAGGGCGGTCGCAGAAAGTCGCTGATGGGTGATTCTGCAGCACGGTCAGCGGAAACCCGCTCTTCG
Organism: Phyllomedusa bahiana; assembly: GCA_025379985.1. Lineage (NCBI taxonomy): Eukaryota > Metazoa > Chordata > Amphibia > Anura > Hylidae > Phyllomedusa > Phyllomedusa bahiana. The sequence goes on along the minus strand of JAODAL010004034.1, from coordinate 151,055 downwards.
CTTATCACCGTCAAAAAGTCCAGGACCTCTCAAGCCTGGGGCCTCTTTGAGCAAGCCTCTGATTCACCCAGAGGTGTAATATGCCGCCATGCCGTAAACGCATAAGTAGAGGCAAGAAAATCTTAGGTGTGTAACCACCACCAAAATGTCTTGTCACATGCAGCGAATGCATGAGTTGAAATGGAGGGCAACACTTGGCCAAAAAAGGCCAGACGAGGCCGGGCTTCCAACCACTGTCACCACCCTCTGTCCCGCCTCTCCTACTTCCGCCACCACCAACGCGTTCCTCAGCCTGCCCTCGTCTCTCAGAGTCATAATCAGGGATCAGCCTCCTGCTTCAAGCCTCCACCGTCGCACGAGTACAACCTGCACCACAAACAGTACCCATCTACCCCCTTCTCCTTCCGCCAGTTTGACGACCTGCACGCCGTACAGCGGCCAGTCTTAGCAGCCAGCCTTCTGGTCTTCCAGTTTGGGCGCAGAAGAAAAACTTTAACCCAACCATCCAAAGACAAAAGACTGAATGTTGGCATTGCCAGGCTTTTTGGCCTTGGAAATGTTGCCTTTCCATCTCGGTGGACACAGATGGGTTTCCGCCACGTCATGGCCCTTGCCTGCCCCCTTTCCCAGGGGGGGGGGGGGATTGGTCAGAGCAGGACCGTTCGTTGCCAGAAAAGACGTCCGGCCCTGGCCAGCCACGTGTCATCTAAAATTTCAAGCAGTTGTATGCATCTGTGTCACGGAAAAAGTCCCTTCTGACCACCGACAAATGGACTAGTAAGCACGCCAAGCGCACGCCTGTTATCTATGAGACAGCTCAATGGGTGAGCTGGGTCGGATGTCTTGGTGGTGATGGTGGCTCTCGGCCTCGGCGCACGCTCTTCAAAACGCTGGGATTGGTGCTGGGCTCTTTCCCCAAGGTCCTCTGGTGGCATCCGTGCCCAGAGAAATAAGGGCCGTGTTGTAACTTAATCTGCTTGGAGAAAACCCCCCCGGGGGTTTAACACACACAAGGTCAGGAGCTGTGAGGGATCTCACCGCAACGTGCACCCTGAGCGTGCGGGTGGACCAGACCTTGTGCCAGGCATGGTGGTGTGCAGATAATGGGCGAATATCTGCTGGCCGGCCTTTACGATCGGTAGGATGGGAGCACATCCCGTGCTGCTCAGGTCATTCAACCTTGTCGTCCAGAAATTTCTAAACGAGCTACCCAGGTCTGAGTCACATTTCGCCGGTTCCGCTACCCGGCTTCGTCCGCCTGCTGGTTGGCAGCGTCAGCTCGGCCTCCTTCATACAACCGTCTCATTGTTTGAAGTGGCAAACGCTGGAATTCCCCCCTCCCACATGCTCTCAGTGATTGTGGCAAGCACTCGCAATGCATTAAGCAGTCGTAGTTGACACATGGCCTGACAAGCGGCGGTGACAGGAATTTGGGGTGTTGAGCCACCGTGAGTGGAGGCAGGTGAAAGAGCTCTGCACAATCCTTGCCAGTTTTGAAGATTGCCACCAAAATGGTCTGTTAGACAATGCCCTTGTCCTGCATGAGCATTGTGGTGATCTTAGTCCTGGAAAGATCGGTGGACACTTATGAAACATCAGGTCCCAACAGCGACGGAGGAGGAGACGGACACGATCGGACACGGAGCCTTTCTCTCCGTCGGAATCCTCACTGGCCCGACAGTTTCTACATTTTTATCGGTCTTCAATGGCAGCGGATCAGGGTCTCAGGGCAAGTGCATGGCGGCGCATCAGCTCTCCAGGGTGCCATCATCTCAGGCATGTCTGGGTTGTGTTGAAGCTGTGCAGGAGGAAGCGGAGGAGGGTAGGAGAGGAGGTATTCCTAGACACCGACGTTACCGACAGTCCCTGCCTTGTAAAAGGTTGGCGCGAATTTGAGGCAGAGGGAGGAAGATGAGGAAGATCAGTTAGCATAGATGCCCCTCGACCAAGAGGCTTGGGAAATCAAGCTTCAGCTCTCTCATGAGTTCTTGGATGCTCCAGTTCCTCACAACATGATCCTTCATTAAGGCCATCAAAATGAACAACTGTTATGGGTGGCCACCGCTCCTGGATCCCGGTACAAAATCATAACTCGCACTTCCTTCCACCCCATCCAATAGAGAGTAAAATGCTGGAAATGGAGACCTTGCTGTTTGAATCAACTGGAGACAATCTTTTTGTGTCTGCTTAACGTTTTCTAATGTCACGTGGAACAACCTCTCAGCGACGTGACAGCCAGTGTGGCAAGTAGCCGTAGCGGCAAGCAGCAGGCATTGGTGGCAGAAGCTAATGGGTGACCTCTGGCAATCGTTTTATCACCACCTCACCAACACATGCATTGCTGGGCGCACATACAAACACACAGAGACCAGACTTATGTTCTTGGTGCACGACTATCTGCGTCTCAACACGTTGTTTTTTGTATGTGTTACGGACCCAATAGAACTTCTAGCTCGCTCGTCCCTCCTCGCCATAGAGGTGTTGTCCTGCCCAGCAGCCAGTGTCACTACTCTGGAGGACGCTTCAGCTACAGCTGGAGAGTCATTACAGACAAAACGGCATACGGCTTTTACAAGATAATGTGGCATCGATTGACTTGCATCAAGATGATCAGCATGGATCTCTGCACTGATGTTGTGGGCACAATTGCCCGAGCCGTACCGATTAGTTGCAGGTCTACTTCACCATGCTCTTCAACAGAAATGGGCCTCTTGAAAAACTTTTTTTTAAAATGATCATTTTTACTGCAATTTTTATTCTCAGTTTCCAACAGTTCATTTTGCTGGTTTTGCTGTGAGGAGAATGTAAAAGACGCATGGTTTCATGACAACTCCGTATTTCATTTATCACTTTTCTTTAGAAGTTTTCGCATTGTCAATGGTTTTGAGGTCATGTTGCTGTGAGATTACCAGCTATAATATAGGCCCTTTGAAACAGAATGCGGCTTTCTAAGTGGCATTTCTCATCACAATTTTTAATAGAGGCTGAGTAGTCATATTTTATAATTTTTTGGTGGTCATGTTGCTGTGAGGATACAGCTATATATCATGGTCCTTTGGATCAGAGATTGTGGCTTCTAAGTGGCATTTCTCCCTCACTTTTTTTACATAGTGGCTGAGAAGTCATTTTTAATTTTTTGGGTCATATTGCTGTGAGTACAACTATAATCATGGTCCTTTGGAACAGAAATGTGGCTTTTAGTGGCTTTTTTCCTCACAATTCTTTAACAGTGGCTGAGAAGTCATTTTTAATATCTTTTTGGGGGACATGTTGCTGTGGATACAGCAATAATCAAGGTTCTTTGGAACAGAAATGTGGCTTTTAGTGGCATTTCTCCTCAAATTTTTAAACTGTGGTGAGAAGTCGTTTATGTTAATTTTTTGGGTCATGCTGCTTTGAAATGTAGCATACTACAGGTCCTATTCTATAAAATATTGTTTCCTTACAGACATTTGTTCTTAGCAATTGTCAACAGTGGCTCAAGGGTCATGTTTTGAATGTTGTGGGGGCATTTTGATGTGCATGCAAGCTTTTTTACTGGTCCTATTATAAAAAAAATTTTGTTCTAACCTATTTTATTATTCTAATTGTCAACAAGTGGCTCATGGGTCATGTTTTTTTTTCGAATATTTGGTGGCATCTTTGCTGGAAATGCAGCTTGGACTACAGGTCCATTGTAAAAAAAATGTGGTTCTAACAGACATTTGTTCTTTCACAATTGTAAAGAGTGGCTCAAGGGTGATGGCGCTGTCAGAAAACAGGAATAGGTAGGACAATGGTTAATGGACACATATTGCAAAAATGACTTGTTTTTGCAAGTTCTTTTAACATAGCTAGCAAATCCTTTTAATGAGACAACCATTAATACAATAAAAAAGAGAAACAAAGACATGGTTGGGATTCCATCCTATTTTAAATGTGTTTATAGAAATTAAACTATAAAAAACTTGCATGTACATAAATAGCTGGTAAAAAAATTCCTCTGAATTTGTACAAGGGAGGTAAGGTAAGATTGACCAGATGTAGGTTATTAAGAGGTCAAGGAGTATGGAGCAAGGACAGAGAACAAGAAACATAAGACAATTCCTACAGCACGTTGAGTATAATGAGAAAAAGAATGCCAAGATAAAGGGCACCTGGGTGAACAGGAGCGTTATCCTCCAGCTATTTCCCAGTGAAGCTCAATTGGTCCGATACCTCATACGGAGGGGCAAGGCTACCAGTATTGACTGTGTTACTGCGGAAGGCTGGGGTGGGAAGGTCTTACCTCACACTTCCGTTCAGCACTCTGCTCGCACGACTGTTTTGTTGCTGGTCATAGTGGCATTTTTTCCGTTGTTCAATAGATGACGGACGCCAAGCCTGGGCTATCACCGCACCCACTGTAACTCCGGCCCTGGGACATGACTGAACCTGCGTGTTAATGGATGACAGGACGCTAGCCTGGGCTTGGACACAAATTTCACAATTTTAGGATTAAAATTTTCCTGGGGCTGGAGTCACTATGCGGTCGATCAATTTGATCTCCAGGGGAGTCTGTCCCATTCACTGAAGGAAGGGGACTTTTTTTTTGGGAGGAAAAATGAAATATTGAATTTGATTTGCGAATCACTATCTGAAGCCAGGAGGGGCATATGTCTTCTCAACTAAGAAGTGTTTTGGGGATGATTAGGACATTTTTATTAATTATGGGGCTGTGCGTCGAATTATATCACATCTACATCGTGTAAAAAAAATACCTTTAAAAACTGCTGGGAGGGGTGTATGTTGTATGTTATCCCACTTGAAAAAAAAAGCAAAATGATAATAATGTAAAACTATAAATAATACTTCCCTATAATAAATTTCTGTAAACAAATGTCAGTTACCAAAAAATATACTAATGACACAGTCACTGTACAAAATAGCATAGTGCCCACTTTGTGATCTGTGGGTTAAAAACAGGTTTAGGGTCATGCTGTGGTACAGAACATAGTATAATCAATGTCCAATGTCCAGTTTCACTAAAAATGGTGGTTCCAAAGACTCTTTTTCCCAGGCACTTTTTAATCTGTGGGTCCGACAGGTTTAATGGTCATTCTGCGGTACAGGACAGATTTAGTCAATAGTCCTGTTCAATCTAAGAATGGTGGTTGATACATGGGACTCCTTATATTCAATGCACTTTTTAATCTGGGGTCTTGCAGGTTTGGGGTCATGCTGTGGCCCAGGACAGGTTATGTCAATGTCCAGTGAAACTTAAATGGTGGGTCATAAGACTTTTTTCACCAAGCAATTGTTAATCTGTGGGTCAGACAAGTTTAATGTTTCATTCGGCGGTACAGGGAGATATGTCAATGTACAGTTAATAAAATGGTGGTTGAAAGACTCTTTTTCCGGACCTCTTTAAAATTCTGGGGGTCATCCAAGTGGGGGCTCATGCTGTGGCCAGGACAGGTATAGTGAATGTCAGTGAATCTAAATGGTGGATTGAAAGGACTCCTTTTCCGGCACTTTTTGAATCGGGGACATGCGTTTGGGGGCTCTGCTGTGGGCCACGGGACAGGTATGTGAATGTCCAGTGGAACAAACAACATGGTGGTTGAAAGACTCCTTTTTCCGGCACTTTTTTTTTCTGTGGGATCAGACGGTTTGGGGCTCATGCTGTGGCCCAGGACAGGTATAGTGAATGTCCAGTGAAACTAAAAATGGAGGATGAAATATACTCTTTTTTCCGGCACTTTTTAATCTGGGGTCATGCAGGTTTGGGCTCATGCTATGGCCCAGGACAGGTATAGTCAAATGCCAGTGAAACTTAATGGTGGTTCAAACGGCTCTTTTTCCCAGCACGTTTTAATCTGTGGGTCAGACAGATTTAATGGTCATACTGTGGTACAGAACAGGTATAGTCAATGTCCAGTTCAACTAAAATGGTGGTTGAAAAGCTCCTTTTTCCGCACTTTTATAATCTGTGGGTCAGACAGGTTTAATGGTCATACTGTGGTACAGAACAGGTATAGTCAATGTCCAGTTCAACTAAAATGGTGGTTGAAAGACTCCTTTTTCGGCACTTTTTAAATCTGTGGGTCATGCAGGTTTGGGGCTAGTGAATGGTCTGTGACTTTTTTGCTGTGGCTTTTATAACCTAAGTGTGTTGCCTAAGATGTAGCACGTATCCATTTGACTGTTGTGGATGTTAATTCCAGCTTCTCCAGCCCTGTTTGGGTGTAAGAATGAAGGTGTTGTTCCTCTCCCATAGACTTTAATGATCATCGGCGATAATCTATTATCGACTATCGGAAATCGTCTTGATAATTTTCGATATCGACTATCGACCCGATGACGATAGTCGACGTAATCGCTCATCACTATTAATGTATGTTGGCATCATTTTTTAAATATCTTCTTATTTTTTTACGACATTAGAAGGCTTTCACATTTTCAAGAAAATTTGCAACATAGAATTTCTGATGTGGCTTTGAGGGGCCTGTATGTTAGCTATCCCCATACATGACTCCTGTAAAAAAAAGCACCCCAAAATTGGTTAAGTAATTTCTTCCAAGTTTGGAAATACCATTTATGTGGGGGAAAACTGCTGTTTAGGAATGCATACATGGGAGGGAGTGCTATTTGGTCTTTGGAAAGCAGATTTTTGTGGGTGTCATGTAGTGTTGATCGAACCATTCGAGAAAAGTTAAGTTCAAGTCGAACATCTTGATTAAATGTTTGAGTTCGCCATGGCATTCCACATGCCTTTATTAGTTTTCAGAGCCATACAATCAGTGCAGAGCACAGAGAAGTGTCAAAAACGTCGCTGAGGTATAGGGATCTCATTGGCTACTAAAATCACATGATCATGTTATATATATTTCACTGTATTTCATTCTGAACACCATTTTCAGTTCACTCTCTGTTCTGTGCAGATTGCTTTCTGTCTGCTTACTTGCATGCAGGCACAAGATTTGTTTATTAGCGATTTTATACAGGAAAAGCTGCTATTTAGATTAGTTAGGTAGTTAGTTAGGGGGGTGTGCAGCAAGCTTAAGTAATCAAGACTTAGTTAGCATTTTCCTCTTCATAGACAGCAATAGTTAGGGAGTTTGGTAGTGCTGGCTGGATCTTTCCCACACCCAGAAGCTGTTATTTGCTGACATTTGCGGGCTCACATAATGCCTTACTCTCATATACATGGATATATATTATACAGAGTGCTTGGATTTGCTACATCATATTCAGTGCCCAAAAGTTCAGTTTTTGGGGTTTAAATCATTTTATAACACACTGTCTCTAATTCTCCTATACAAAGAAATATATTCTAAATTGTGGTTGGTTGGTAAAAATTATTCCGAGTGGAGTAAAGTTCATTTTGGCAGTTTTGGGGGTTCAGTAACTGTATAACACACCGTTTCCAAATCTCCTATACAAAGAAATATATTTTAAATAGTGGTTGGTTGGTGAAAATTATTCTGAGTGGAGAAAAATTAATTGGGGAGCTTTGGGGGTTCAGTAATTGTATAACACACCGTCTCCAAATCTCCTATACAAAGAAATATATTTTAAATAGTGGTTGGTTGGTGAAAGTACTGAGTGGAGAAAAGTTAATTTTTGGCAGTTTTGGGGGTGAAATACCTTTCAAATATACCGTGTGTTATTGTCATAAAGATATATATCCAGGAAGTAGAATTATCTCTGTTGCTAAGTCTTACTCAACACCAAAAAGTGTAATTTTGCCAGATTTTAAGTCCACATAATGATTAAATATACCAGTGATTTATTTTGATATAAATATATATATATATATATATATATATATATATATTTATATATATATATACACTTCTCTCTTTTTTATTACATATATCTTGTGCCATGTGCAGAACCATAATATTTAGCTTTTGAACATGGTGAGAACTAGAGGTGGTAGCGAGCAAGGATGGGCGTAGGAAGTGGATATAGAGGTATGAGACAAGGCACTCCTTCCAGTACTCTGGACAAGACACAAGCAAGCACATCGTCACAACCCAATATACAGACCACTCCAAATAATCCATATTCTGAAGAGCTCTTTGATCACATAATGCATTTGAGGTCAGAAGGCATTTCAAAAGATCAAGAGGCCAAAGAGGATGATTTTGTCTGCTATGACGGCCAATCGCTGATGCCCTCAGCGGAGAAGGAAGCTGGTCTGTCGGTAGAAATATCATGCGGTCAGCAATGCCTCACAGTGCCTGTGGCTTCTAGCCCACAACTTGAGGATATAGACTGTGAGGAAAAGGAAGTCACCTGCCAGTCCGGCAGCCAGCATTTTGAGTACCAGATGTGGGAGCATAAGAAATGCTTTCACCCCAACCATCCCAAAGCCTAAAGCCTGAATGTTGACATTGCCAGACTGTTGGCGTTGGAAATGTTGTCTTTCCGCTTGGTGGACACAGATGGGTTCCGTTACATCATGGCCCTGGCATGCCCCCAATATCAAATGCCGAGCAGGCATTTCTTTGGCATAAAAGTTGTCCCTGCCCTGGCCTGCCACGTTGCAGAAAAGATCTCCAGCGCGTTGGCTGCATCTGTGTCCACTAAAGTCCATCTCACTACAGACACAGGGACTAATAAGCACAGTCAAGGGCGTTACATCTCACTGACTGTTCACTGGGTGAGTTAGGTGGATGACAGTGCCTCTGGTGATGGGTCTCGGCCAACGCTCTTCAACACTGCTGGGATGGTGCCGAGTCCAGATCCCCAGCCTCAATGGGTAGCATCACTTGCCAAGAGAAACCAGGCTGTTCTCAAATTAATTTGTCTTAGAGACCGTCAACACACAGGTCAAGAGCTGTGGACTGTTCTGCGCACTCAGACCTACCAGTGGCTGGGAGCTAAGAACCTGACACCAGGTAAGGTGATGTGCAACAACATGAGCAATCTTCTTGCTGCCCTTAAGATTGGTAGACTTATGCACATCCCTTGCCTGGCACACGCCATGAACCTGGTTGTGCAGAAATTTCTCAAGCGCTACCCGGGTCTTGACTGTGTGCTGAGGAAGGCTCGAGGTCTTAGCTCACACTTCCAGCACTCGCACCCTGCTTTGGCACGACTGGCAGCGTTGCAGTGTGATCTGAGCCTCCCCGTCAACCGTCTGATATGGGATGTGGCAACACGCTGGAATTACAACTTCCACATGGTCTAGCGATTGTGGCAGTTGTGTAATGCCATTATGCAGTATGAAATGTCGCATGGCCTGACTAGCAGTGGTGCAGACTTCGGGGTGTGGACCCATAGAGAGTGGAGACAGGTGAAGGATCTCTGCACCATCCTTGGCAGTTTTGAAGAGGCCACCAAAATGGTCAATCAGAATGATGCCTTTGTCAGCATGACGATTCTGGTTATATTTTTACCGGAACAAGCGTTAGGCACTTTGTGGCAACAGGTCCCAGCAGTGCTGGAGGAAGAGGAGGTGGACAAAGAGCCTTACTCGCCGGAGGATGTAGTAGGCCCGAATGTTTCACAATTGTATAGATCTTCTTTAGGTGCAGGACAGCAGTTCAGCTCACAGAGTAGAGTGCATGAGGCTAACCAGGGCTCTGATGATGGTCAGGATGAGGAAGTGGAGGAGGATGAGAAGGCAGGGGTGGACACCACCGGTGGTTACCCTTCAGTGGTAAGAGGTTGGCACAGATTACAGGAGGAGGAGGAGGAAGATCCCGTTAGTGTCCCTCAACCCTGAGGCTTGGGAGATCCTGGCAGCATGCCTCACATGAGTGCTTGGATGCTACATTACCTGCAACATGATCCACGCATCAAGGCAATGAAAATGAACAGCGATTACTTGGTGGCTACCCTCCTTGATCCACGTTACAAGACAAAAGTAAGCAATTTGCTTCCACCCACAGAAATTGACAATAGAATGCACGATTTTGAGACAGTGCTCATTGACCAACTAGAGACTTTGCATCTTCACATTTTAATGTCATGGTGGAACAACTTCAGCAATGCGGCAGCAGTAGAATGGCAAATAGCCACAGCAGCAGCAGGCAGTGTTGAAGAACCAGACTTGGTGACATTTGGCAATCGATTTTTACCACCTCACCAATGCCTGTAAAGAGTTCAGCATTCAGACATACAGAGTCCACCTTAAGACCATGGTCCATGACTACCTGCGGCTCAACATCGATTTTTTTTGGACATAGCCTGGACCCATTCAACTTTTGAGTGTCCAAACTGGATGAATGGTCTGCGCTTGCTCGACACACCATAGAAGTTTTATCCTGCCCAGCAGGCAGCGTTACCTCGGAATGCACATTCAGCACAGCTGGCGGGGTGATAACTGACAAACATTTCCTTCTCCCCCTTGACAATGTGGATCGTTTGACATTTATCAAAAGGAATCAAGAGTGGATCTCAGACCATTTTGTTGCCCCGGTTGCCGATGTCACTGACTAGTAAACTGTAGCACATCTTCTTGACAATGTGAAATACACATTTAAACTACACTACATCTCATGTCTGTAGTTCCTGTGCCTGCTGCTTCTACAAATTGTATTCTACTGCTGCCAACAGCTAAATTTACAAGTCTTACGGCTGAATTTATTTTGAAATATACACCTGTATGACCTTGATGTGCACTGCATACACCTCTTACTCCTCCTCCTTGTAGCACTCCAAATCTTTATTTTTTAAATGCCTCCACCTGTACTACCACCAAATGTACTAAGTCCTGTTATCCTGAACCTCGATGTTTCCCATTGGCATGTTCTTGCTGCCACCAATGATACTGCTGCCTAATCTTGTCGAACTAGCACCTCCATGTTCCCCATTGGTATGTTCTCGCTGCCACCAATGATACTGCCATCTAATCTAGTCCAGCATTCAGCGGCGTAAGTTCAAGTTCTTGGGCCCTGGTGCAAAAAGTGAAATGGGCCCCCCTCCTGTTACCAGGGCTGCCATCAGTAATCTATTAACCATTTCAGGGCCACATACAGCCAAATCAAATGTGGCCTCCACCCATTACTAGTTCCTGTTTTTTAACATACAGTATCAGTGGGCCCCTTTTTGATTAGGGCCCCTGACTGGAGTACTGCCCACACTGCCCTATTGACACCCCTGCCAGTTACCATGTGCCATTTCCAATACCAGTGTCTTCTTATGTGTCAAATGGACTTTTGGGTCCCCTCAGGATGCAGGGCTCCGTAGTGCCTGCTACCGATGCGCTCCCTATAACTACACTCCTCTCAGCTGAACCTCCATGTTCCCCATTGGGATGTTCTTGCTGCCACCACATATATCACAAAGCTTGCAAGCAAGAGGCATAACCTGAAGTTCTTGGGCCCTGGTGCAAAATGTGAAATGGGGCTCCTGCCAATTACCATGTGTCATTTCCAATACTAGTGTCTTCTTATGTGTCAAAGGGGATATTGGACTCTCTCAGGATGCAGGGCCCCACAGCAGCTGCTACCGCTTCTCCTCACCTGTATAGCTATAAAAATTAACCCAAACCCAAAAATTCTCCCATTGTCTTTCATGGGGTTCGAGTTTGAGTTCAAAACGAACCTTGAACCGAACACCACTTTTGTTCGAAATTCGACTCAAACATTTTATTGTTCACTCATCTCTAGTGTCATGTCACAACATTTCGGATTTAACACCCCTCAGGGAACTCATCTAGGGGTGTGTTGTGAATTTTAAGCCCACAGGTGTTTCACAGTACTTTTTGCATTGGGCTGTGTAATGTTTTCCAGGTTTTATTTTTACAGCATTGCCGTGCAGTATAAATGACATGATAACTTTACTATACGAAGTGGTAAAATTACAACAATCAAATCAAATCAATTTTACATAGTTTTTTATGTTTTACTTCTTCAATACTATAGAAATATGTAAAAAAAATTGCATTTTTATGGAATCATACTCTAACAGCCATAACTTTTTTTTTCTATATACAAAGTTGTATAAGGGCTTGTATTTTGTAGGATCAGTAAAAGTTTTCTTTGGTTGCATTATGGGGTTCATATAATACTTTGATTGCTTGTTATCAAGATTTTTGGGAGGCAAAATAAACAAGATACAGCAATCCTGGAAGTGTTGTTTATTTATATTTTTTATAGCTGTCATTGTGCGCTAAAAATGGCATGTTATCTTTGCAGGTTGATATGATTACAGCGATACCCAATTTGTATATTTTTTATGTTTTACTGCTTTTACACAATAAAACACTATTATCTAAAACAGAAAACAAGTTTTTGCCTCGCCATAGTCTAAGAACCATAACTTTTTTCTTTTTCTGTGTACAGAGCTTTGTAGGGCTTGTTTTTGCAGGTTGAATCAACAATTTTCTTAGTATAATTTTTGGGGGGACATGCCTTTTTGATCTCATTTTAATCCATTTTTGGGAGTCAAAATAAAGAAAATGCAGCAATTCTGGTAATGTTATTATTTTTTTACTGAGTTCACTGTACAGTATACGCAACATGTAAGTTTTACTCCGTTAGTCAATACGATTACAGTGTTACCCAATTTAGATAGTTTTTTATGTTTTAGCATTTTTTATAAAAGTGCTTTTATTGTGTATGACAATATGTCACAGATGCTGATGTGGATCCGCTGGGTCACCGCGACAGGTGACACTGAACACACCAGGAAGCGAAGTCTAAGGAGCCCCCGGTATTAACCAGTCCCTGCCACAAGGTGGGATGGAATTGGCTGCAAGGAATTCCCGGGTTGTTGCCAGATGTAAAAACCCGATAGTTGACCCACTAAAAAAGCCAACAACTATGCGGTTCCAAAATAGCGCAGAGACTCCAATGTTATAAGAAAAAAGGTAAAAATACCGTGTTTATTGGTCGAAGTTACGCGTTATGTGCAAAATTACACTTCCTCAAACGCGTAACTTCGACCAAAAAATACAATATTTTTACCTTTTTCTTATAGCATTGGAGTCTCTGCGCTATTTTGGAACCGCATAGTTGTTGGCTTTTTTAGTGGGCCAACTATTGGGTTTTTACTTGATTTTACTCATCTTCCCCTGCACTCCTCCGCTTGGAAGGACCAGGACAGTGGAACCACCAGCGAGCTCCTTACTGGGGGACAGCGGCATATCGCCTAACGGAGAGTTGTGCCTCCTTCATCAGCACAACTACACCAGGTGGCAAATACAGTAACACCTTCTTATTACCATTGGTGTGCCACTGTAATACACGAGGGTGCGCTCCCGTATCGGCTTTTCTTTTCCTGTTACCTTCATACAAAAGTGCCAGATGTGGTACACAGGGAGCAGGCAGAGATGTAGTCGGTTCACAGGTAAAGAGGTCAAGCCAGGTGGCAGGCAGAGAAGTTACTGGGTCACAGGCAAAAAGGTCAGGGCATTCGTCAGGTAGAGAGTAGTCAGAAGTCTGTAGCAGAGGGTCAAAACCAGAAAACACAGAACTCAGTAACAAGAGCAAACTAACAATCTGGCAAAAATCAGAAGAAGAAGTTGGCCAGCCATTGAAGGGCAATGGTGCACTGGCCCTTTAAATCTTAGAGAGCCGGAGTATGTGCACCCTAGGGAAGGAGTGCGCACGTGCCAGTCACAGGTTGAAATTGGGAGTAGAGCAAGGGAGTTGATTAGCTGCCAGCAGGGCATCCAGAGTGTGGGACACCAACACAATTGTGTCTGCAGTCTGGAGCGGGGATCACGGCACCGCCTCTAAGCTCCCTCTTCCTCCTCTTTTTCCAAAATCTTCCGAACATGGAACGTAATCTGCTCTATGTGCAACTCCCAAACATTTATTATCAGCGGATCAGGACAGTACAGAGTAGAGTCCTTTAGGACCTATCCATTAACGGAAGATATCTTCAGAGGCTTGTCAAATCGAGTAACAGGTAGGTGAGATTTTTAAACTAGAGACAAATAAATAAAGTTCACTAGTCCAGGAAGGCAGGGACTTGAAAGATGAGACCAGATGAGAGTGGCCGGCATGGTCAGGCAAAGAGGAGGCATGTCTTTGTCTACGATCGCCTCTCCCACAAGACCTAGACACTAAAGTTTGGAAGACAAGCTTGGAGGTCAATATACACTCACCGGCCACTTTATTAGGTACACCTGTCCAACTGCTCGTTAACACTTAATTTCTATTCAGCCAATCACATGGCGGCAACTCAGTGCATTTAGGCATGTAGACATGGTCAAGACAATCTCCTGCAGTTCAAACCGAGCATCAGTATGGGGAAGAAAGGTGATTTGAGTGCCTTTGAACATGGCATGGTTGTTGGTGCCAGAAGGGCTGGTCTGAGTATTTCAGAAACTGCTGATCTCCTGGATTTTCACGCACAACCATCTCTAGGTTTACAGAGAATGGTTCCGAAAAAGAAAAACATCCAGTGAGCGGCAGTCCTGTGGGCGGAAATGCCTTGTTGATGCAGAGGTCAAAGGAGAATGGGCAGACTGGTTCGAGCTGATAGAAAGGCAACAGTGACTCAAATAGCCACCCGTTACAACCAAGGTAGGCAGAAGAGCATCTCTGAACGCACAGTATGGCGAACTTTGAGGCAGATGGCTACAGCAGCAGAAGACCACACCGGGTGCCACTCCTTTCAGCTAAGAACAGGAAACTGGGCTCCAATTTGCCCAAGCTCATCGAAATTGGACAGTAGAAGATTGAAAAACGTTGCCTGGTCTGATGAGTCTCGATTTCTGCTGCGACATTCGGATGGTAGGGTCAGAATTTGGCGTCAACAACATGAAAGCATGGATCCATCCTGCCTTGTATCAACGGTTCAGGCTGGTGGTGGTGGTGTCATGGTGTGGGGAATATTTTCTTGGCACTCTTTGGGCCCCTTGGTACCAATTGAGCATCGTTTGCAACACCTTGTTGAATCTATGCCACGAAGAATTGAGGAGTTCTGAAGGAAAAAGGGGTCCAACCCTTTACAAAGCATGGAACCAATAAAGGGGCCCCGTGATTGAAAAATGTTCATGCTCCCACTTTAACGTATTTTTAGACGTGCTTGCAGATGGTTTTCCCATTAACAAACCTCCCATTTCACAGGTTCGTCCTGAGGACACATTTATAGCACCTGTGGAGGACTGGTGCGAGGTGAGGAAGACTGTGAGGCTGGATGGATTCTATCATCTTGCAAGTTCTAATTCTCTCTCCAAAAAACGAATATCACTTCTGGTGGCCAGAGCAATGAGGTTGTCCAGAGAAATTGAAAGATCACGACTAGTGTTGAGCGATTGCGTTGGCTATCGAGATCGATCGATAGTCGATAGTCGACCGCTATCGATAAGGTTTTTCGATAGGAGCGTCGATTATGACGAAAACCTTTAAAAGGTCTATGGAGCAAAAAACACCACATTATTACACCCAAACAAGGCGGAAACTGAAATTAACACCCACAACATCAAATGGATACGTGCTACATCTTGGGAAACACATTTGGGTTTTAAAAAGTCACAAAAAAAAAGTAAAAGACCATTCACTATCCCTCTTGTCCCCACACCCTGCCCCTTAAACCTCATCCCCCCCAAAATTGAAAAGTCCCAGAAGCATATATTTGAACCATCATTTTTAACTTGAACGGACTTTGAATACCCTTCCGGGGGCCACACATGAGCCCCAAACCGCATAAACCCCCAAATTTAAAAAAGTCCCGGGAAAAAGGATCTTTAAACCACCATTTTAGTTTCACTGGACTTTTTTTGGGGCCCTGCCGGGGCCACGCATGAGCCCCAAACCTGCATGCCCCCACTTTAAAAAGTGCCAAAAAAAGGAGTCTTTCAACACCATTTTAGTTTCACTGACATTGACAACCTGTCCTGGGCCACACAGACCCAGGGCCGGAGTACAGTGGGTGCGGTTAGAGCCCCGGCTGGCGTCCGCATCTATTTAAAACCAGGTTAAAATGCCCCCGATGGCGCAGAACTAAAACTGTCCCCTGCTGAAGCAGAGGGGAACGGGAAATGTGAAACTCAGCCTTCCTCATACACTCAATACCTGGAGCTTTTTTCCCCTAATGTCCAACTTATTTTAAAAGGGGGGGAAACCCCCTTTTTAAACCCGGGGCCCCTTCCTTTTTTTCATTTTACTCAACGTGCTGGGGGGAAAAAGGTCTCTGACTTTTTTCCTGTCCGGCTCCAACTCCATGTCCTCTAATAACCTACATCGGTCAAGTTTTTTTTACCTCCCTTGTACAATTTCAGAGGGAATTTTTTAAAAGCATTTTGTACATCAATTTTTTTAAGTACTTTAATTCAAAAAAACACTTTTTAAAATAGGGTGGAATCCACCATGCTTTTTTTTCTCTTTTTTTTTTATTTATTTAAATGGGTTTTCTCAATACAGGATTGATAGCTATGTTAAAAATCTTGCAAAAACAATCATTTGCAATATTGTCCATTAACAGTGTCCTACCTATTCCTGTTTTCTGACAGCGACCATCACCCGTGAGCCTCTCTGAATAATTAGTGAAGGAACAAAGTGATCTGTTAGAAACAGCATTTTTTTAGAAAGGACCTCTAGTATAGTACTGCATGTCACAGTCAAAAATGCCCCAAAAATTCAAGCATGACCCTGTGTATCACCACTTTGGACAATTGTGAAGAAGCAAAACTGTCTGTTAGAAACAACATTTTTTTAGAATAGGACCTTAGTATAAGCTGCATCCTATTCAACAGCAAAATGCCAACCGCAAAAATTCAAGAGGATCACCCTTAGCCGCCCACTTTGGAGCAATTTGTGCAGAACAAAATGTCCTGTTAGAAACAACATTATTTCCCAGTGAATAGGACCTCTAGTATATAGCTGCATGTCACAGCAAAATAGCCCCCAACATTCAAAGCATGACCCATGAAGCCACTTTGCCAATTGTGAAAACAAATGTCCTATTAGAAACAACATTTTTTATCGGATAGGACCTGTGAGTATGCTGCACTTTCAAATCAGAAAATGCCACCCCAAAATGCAAAGCATGACCCTTGAGCACTTTTTTGACAATTGTGTTCCCAAAGACCCATAATTATCAGCTGTATCTCAAGCAAATGACCTCAACTATTTTGACAATGCGAAAACTACTTAAGATCAAGTGAGTAAATGGAATAACGGTGTTGTCATGAAACCTTGCTGTCCTATCTTACAGTCCCCTCACAGCAAAACCTAGCAAAATGAACTGTTAGAAAAGAGAATAAAAATTGCAAGTAAGAAATTGATCTTTTTAAAACGTACAAAGTGTCGTTTCAAGGACCATTTCTGTTTGAAAAGGAATGTGAAGTAGACCGGCAACTAATCGGTGACCCTGGGCAATTGGGGCCACAACATAAATCAGAGATCCATGCCTGATTCATCTTGATGAAAGTCAATCGATCCACATTATCTGTGGAAAGCCGGATGCATTTGTCTGTAATGACTCCTCCAGCTGTGCTGAAGGTCCGCTCAGATATGACGCTGTTTGCTGGGCAGGACAACACCTCTATGGCGTGAGAGCCAGCTCGGCCATTCGTCCATTTTGATACCCAGAAGTCTATTGGGTCCGGAACACATGCAAAAACATCGTGTTGAGACGCAGATATGTCGTGCACCATGATCTTAAGCTGATCTCTGTGTGTTGGATGTGTGCCCTGCATTGCATCGTTGGTGAGGTGGTAAACAAAGATTGCCAGAGGTCACCCATTAGGCTTCTGCCACCTTGCCTGCTGCTGCCGCTACGCCTACTTGGCACTCTACTGCTGTCACGTCGCTGATGTTGTTCCACCGTGACATTTGGGGAACGTGAAGCAGACGCAACAGATGTCTCCAGTTGATCAATCAGCAAGGTCTCCATTTCCTGCATTTTACTCTCTAATTTGGGGGTGGTGAAGGAAAGTGCTGATTTTTGTTTTGTACCGGGATCCAGGAGGGTGGCCACCCAGTAACTGTTGTTCATTTTGATGGCCTTAATGCGAGGATCATGTTGGAGGAAATGGAGCATCCAAGCACTCATGTAGAGATGGAGCCTTGATTTCCCAAGCCTCTGGGTCGAGGGGCACTAGCAAACTGATCTTCCTCATCTTCCTCCTCCGCCTCAAATTCGCGCCAACCTCTTTCCAAGGCAGGGACGTCGGTAACATCGGTGTCTAGGAATACCTCCTCCTCCCCCTCCTCCGCTGCCTCCGGCACAGCTTCAACACAGCCCTGACTTGCCTGAGATGATGCACCCTGATAGCTGATGCGCCACCTTGCACTAGCTCTGGACCCCGAACCACTGCCTAATGAAGACCGATGAAATTGTGAAACTGTCAGGCCTTGTGGATTTGACGGATAGAAAGGCTCCGTGTCCGCATCTGTGTCCGTCTCCTCCTCCGTCGCTGGCGGGACCTGTTGTTTCAGAGTGTCCAACGATCGTTCCAGAACTAAGATCACCACAAAGCTCATGCTGACAAGGGCATTGTCCGCACTGACCATTTTGGTGGCTTCTTCAAAACTGGCAAGGATGGTGCAGAGCTCTTTCACCTGCCTCCACTCTCGGTGGTTCAACACCCCGAGGTCCGTACCGCTGCTTGTCAGGCCATGTGTCACTTCGTACTGCGTAATGGCATTGCGCTGCTGCCACAATCGCTGGAGCATGTGGAGGGTGGAATTCCAGCGTGTTGCCACGTCAACAATGAGACGGTTGACGGGGAGGCCGAGCTGACGCTGCAACGCAGCCAGGCGGGACGAAGCAGGGTGCGAACGGCGGAAGTGCGAACTCAGACCTCGAGCCTTCTTCAGCAGGCAGTCCAGACCCGGGTAGCTCTTTAGAAATTTCTGGACGACAAGGTTCATGACATGTGCCAGGCAAGGGATGTGCTCCAGCCTACCGATCTTAAGGGCGGCCAGCAGATTTCGCCCGTTATCGCACACCACCTTGCCTGGCACAAGGTTCTTGTCACCCAGCCAGCGCTCGGTCTCGTTGCTTAGAGCCGTCCACAGCTCCTGACCTGTGTGTGGACGGTCTCCAAGGCAGATTAATTTCAACACGGCCTGGTGTCTCTGGGCACGTGATGCCACCAGAGGACCTTGGGGGAAAGAGCCCTGCACCATCCCTGCGGTTTTGAAGAGCGTGCGCCGAGCCTGAGAGCCACCGTCACCCCCAGAGACATCCACCCAGCTCACCCAGTGAGCTGTCACAGAGATATAGCGGCCTTGGCCGTGCTTACTAGTCCATGTGTCGGTGGTGAGATGGACTTTTCCGGACACAGATGCAGACAACGCGCTTGAAATTTTTAGATGACACGTGGCTGGCCAGGGCAGGGACGGCTTTTCTGGCAAAGAAATGCCTGCTCGGCATCTGGTATTGGGGCAGGCGAGGGCCATGACGTGGCGGAACCCATCTGTGTCCACCAGACGGAAAGGCAACATTTCCAAGGCCAAAAGCCTGGCAATGCCGACATTCAGGCTTTTGGCTTTGGGATGGTTTGGGTTAAAGTGTTTCTTCTGCTCCCAAACCTGGAAGACAGAAGGCTGGCTGCTAGACTGGCCGCTGTACGGCGTGCAGGTCGTCAAACTGGCGGAAGGAGAAGGGGTAGGATGGGTCTCTGGTGGTGCTGGTGGTACTCGGGCGACGGTGGAGGCTGAAGCGGAGGCTGAACCCTGATCATGACTCTGAGAGACATGGGCAGCTGAGGAACGCTTGGTGTGGCGAGGAGGAGGAGGCGGAGACAGAGTGTGTGACAGTGGTTGGGGGGGGGCCGCGTCGTCTGGCCTATATTTGGCCAAGTGTTCCCTCCATTTCAACTCATGCATTCGCTGCATGTGACTAACCTGTTTAGGTGGTGGTTAACCACCTAAGATTCTTGCCTCTACTTATGACCGTTACTGCAAAGGCGGCATATGACATCGTCTGGTGAAACAGAGCTTGCTCAAATAAGGGGCGCAGGCTTGAGAAGTCCGGACCATTTTGCCTGCGATAAGGTGAGGAGCGGGGTTGGGCGCTGACCGTGGCTTGATGGAATTCATATCAAGGCTACTGTCTGCGACCGCCACCTCCTCCCTTTTTGTGCGGGACCCGTATTGACACTACCAGACCCCACTCGTCTTCTCCTCGGTCCACTGATGAAAGCGCTCGCAAGCAAATCTGCGGAAAAGACCAGATGGATCCCAATGTCGTCATCATCCATCATCATCATCACACAGGTGACTTGGACTCCCCGACTTCCTGCATCCAGAATGCTGCGGGCCTACAAGCAAGGGGCACTGCAAGGCGTTGCAGACCGCCCTGCATTTTTGCCGATTGACCCTTCCTTCACCTCCCTCTGATGGCATCCAGTAACTGGCATCAGAGCAGAGAAAATCATCCTTTTTTGGCCCCCACCCCCCCCCCCCCCCCCCCCCCCCCCGCCCCCCCCCCCCCCCCCCCCCCCCCCCCCACTCCCCCCCCCCCCCCCCCCCCCCCCCCCCCCCCCCCCCCCCCCACCCCCCCCCCCCCCCCCCCCCCCCCCCCCCACCCCCCCCCCCCCCCCCCCCCCCCCCCCCCCCCCCCCTTCCCCCCCGACCTTCTTGATCTATGAACTATCCTTCTGACCCCAAACCGCATTTTGTGCATCAAAGAGGTCTTCAGAAAATGGATTATCCGCAGTTGGTAGGGAACACGAAGATGACTCTTCTATTTTGAGCTGCTTCATTTGGACAGATCTGAAAGCGATGACGACATTTTGGTGGCCGAGACTCAGCGAGTACGAGGAGGTAAGACTGCTAGGAGTGCAGGTTGCATTAACCACTGAAGAGACAGATATGGCGACGATGATCGTTACTAAGATTCACAGTCCCTGACCCAGCGATGACAAAGGCCTGACGGTCCTGCAACTGACGCTCCGCTGCATGCGTGTTGTCGCCAGCACTGAAGGAGGCAACCTTCTCCTCGTACCTCTACCTCCATGTGCTACCACCCCTCTTTGCTCGCTTACCTCATGCAATTCGCTCCATGTTCAGAAAACTAAAAATTTGAGAAAGGTAAGGAATAGTTTTTTGAGAAAGTCTTTATTAAAAGACTGCAAATCACAGCTATTCTCAAATCCCTCTAATCAAAAACAAAATTGCTGGATTCAAATTAAATGCAAGGTGACCTATCAACAAATCAGGCCTGGGCAAAAGACCAAAAAACCACGTAAACTGTTATGTTTTGGTATAATAAACGGTATTTTTTTGCACCTTTCAATTGACCTGTAGGTGAATATCGAATGGCGTTATTTAAGATTTACGTAGATGCTGGGCGTCAATGAACATGCTGGGTGCGCACCAATGTCAAAAAACAAGTAACTGTTATGTTTTTGATATAATAACTGAATTTTTAGCACCATTTCAATTGACCTGTGTGAATATAGAATTGCTAGTATTAAGATTTACGTAGATTGCTCGTCAATGAACAGTGCGGGTGCGCGAAAGTCAAAAAACCCGTAACTGTTATGTTTTTGATATAATAAAGCGGTATTTTTTTAGCACCTTTCAATTCACCCTGTGGTGAATATAGAATTGCTGTTTTACAGTTTACGTAGATGCTGCTACAATGAACAGTGCTGGGTTGCGCAAAAGTCAAAAAACACGTAACTCTTATGTTTTGATATAATAAACGGTATTTTTGCACCTTTCAATTCCACCAAGTGGTGAATATAGAATTGTCTGTTTTAAAAGATTATACGTAGATGCTAGCGTCAATGAACAGTTGCTGGTGCGCCAAAGTCAAAAACACGTAACTGTTATGTTTTTGATATAATAACTCGGTATTATTTGCACACCTTTCATCACCTGTGGTAATATAGAATTGCTGTATTTAAGATTTACGTAATGCTGCTCAATGAACAGTGCTGGGTGACGGCAAAAGTCAAAAACACGAAACTGTTTTTATGTTTTAGATATAGACTAAAACGTATTTTTTGCACTTTCAATTCACCCAGTGGTGATATAGAATTGCCGTTATAAAGACATGTTACGTAATGCAGCATCAATGAACAGTGCTGGGTGCGCAAAAGTAAAAAAAACACGTAAGCTGTTATGTTATGATATAATAAACTGTATTTATTGCACCTTTCAATTCACCAGTGTGAATAAAAGAATTGCCTGTTTTTAAGATTACGTAGATGCTGCGTCAATGACAGTGCGGGGTGCGCAAAAAGTCAAAAAACACTTAACTGGTTAATGTTATGATATAATAAACTGTATTTTTTGCACCTTCAATTCACCCTGTTGGTGAATATAGAAAATTGCTGTTTTACGATTTCCGTATATGCTGGCATCAATTAACTGATACACGTATTTTTGGCAACAAACAACCTGTGCTGACTACAAGATTGCTGGTTTGTAAATTTAAGTGCAAGGTGGATATCTCAACAGTCACAGGTGTAATGTGTAAACAATGAGGAACACTCTCTGAAATGTTATACTGATAATAAAAGTGTGAGTTTTGCAGCTAACAAAGAGACCCTGCAGTTTTATACTAGTAAATGATGTTTCTCCTATATAAATGTTCAGCTGCCCACTAATCCAGAAAATATTTCAATAGCAAACTGTTAATACTAAAGATAATTCCTGCACAATGTCTACACTACGTCTTGGAGAACCTTTATCCAGTGTCTTTAATAGATAAGAGCCTTGTCTGTGTACAGCCGCGCCGGGGGCCCCACCCCCGCTGCCCACCGCAGTGAATTATACAGAGGTAATTCTGCTATTAAAATATCTCAAGCTAACTACATAAAATGTTCAAATCCCTAATCTAACTAAATTGGAAGGATCACAGCTAATAGTAGAGGTTTCTCTGTGCAGAAATAGACTAATTTCGCTGAGCTGTTTGGCCACAGGCAGAACGCAGGTCCTATCCCTATGAGACGCTGAGAGACACTGAGGCTGAAACAGGAAACGCTGTTCTATGTAAAACGAGGTCATGTGATTTTTCCAGCCAATCGCAACCATTCACATCCCAGTCATGACGTCGCACACACATCTCACCCTGCTCTATTCTGTAATCTCATTTGCTGGCCGCCAAAATTACAGGAAGCGCCGAAAAAGGCGCGATCTTAATAGATGATGTACAGATTTTAACCTTAATTATCGCATGATCTGGAAATTTCGATCACCATAAAAACCTTGCCGATTTCAACTTTGTCGATAAAAATCGCTCAACACTACACGTGACACATTGTGCTTTAAGTTAGTAAGAAATTTTGGTCCAAAAAGTCCAGTTTATTTGTGAAAAATATTAAAGTATCGTGAAAAATTTACCATTTTCAAACTGCAAAAATTTCTGCGTATATGACAGTTTTTCCACTCAAAATAGTTTATAACTAGCATCTACCATATGTCCACTGTAGGTTGACATCGTTTTTTAAATGTCTTCTTTTTTTTTACGTCATTAGGGGGCTTAGAAATTTAGCAGTAATTTTCACATTTTCAAGAAAATTTGCAATATACATATTTTAGGGACCAGTCCAGTTCTGACGTGACTTTCATTGGTCTGTATGTTAGATAGCCCAATAAATGATTTCATCTAAGAAACTTTAACCCCTTAAAGTATTCAAAACAGCATTTAGGAAGTTTGTTAACCCATTATTAATTTCAGAGGAATAAAAAAGTGGAGGCGAAATTTCAAAATTTCCCTTTTTTTGCAGATCTTCAATCTTTATCCATTATTCACAAGAACACGGTAGAGGAGACCAGGGCAATGCAATTTAATATTGATTCCCCAGATTCTGACGTTTTCAGAGATATCGCATATGTGGCCGTAGTGCGCTATTTGGCTCAACCACAAGCCTTGCACCTACCTCTGGTGTCTCATTTTCATTACGACTTTATTTAGGTGCCATTTCAGGTTTGCAGACACCCTAAGGGGCTAAAACTTAATAAATACCCCTAAAAAGACCCCATATTGGAAACTACACTACGTAAGGAATATATCCAAGGGTGCAGTGAGTATATAGATCCCACAGGTGTTTCACAAATTTTTTTAGCGTTGGACTGTGAAAATGAAGACCTTTTTCTTGCAACAATCTGCACTTTTAGCTGAAAATGTTACATTTTTATAAAGAATCCTGGAAAAAAAGCTCCTGAACTTTTGTTATGCAATTTCTTCCAAGTTTGGCAATACACTATATGTGGGTGTAAACTGCTGTTGGGTGCATCGCAGGGCGTATAAGGGAGGGAGAGTTATTTGGCTTTTGGAACACAGATTTTGGCGGGTGCCATGTCGCATTTGCAAAGCTCCCAAAGTACCAGAACAGGTGAAACCTTCCAGAAGTTGCCCAATTTTGGATTCAACACCCCTCTTGGATCTCATCTAGAGGTGTATTATGCATTTTGGATGCACAGGTGTTCCATAGTTTTTTCTAGCATTGGGTCATGAATATGGTGGGGAGAAAACGCAGTTCCATCATTGTTTTTCATAGTTTTTTATGATTTATTGCTTTTACACAATAGAAATATGTCTATAAAAAATTGCGTTTTTATGTTGTCCTGTTCTGACAGCCATAACTTTTTTATTTTTCTGTGTACGGATCTGTATAGCAGCTTATTTTTTGCGAGATGATTCAGTGTTTTTATTGGTATCATTTTGGGGGGGACAAGACTTTTTGATCGCTTTTAAATCCATTTTTTGGAAGGCAGGTGTCACGTCAAGGGAGGTGCAGTGAGCCCTGACTGGAACCCAGCCCACTGTCCCTGCCTGCTTGACGTGCTGCCCTAGGCGGCAGGCGGCAACTGGGCGACAGTACCCGCTCTGCCTAAGTGCTGGGGCCATCAGGAGGTAGAATAGTAAGACAGTCCGGGTCAATACCAAATCAGGAGCGCCAAAGCCACAAATCAGAACCAGAGGGATAAACGTAAACAAGCCGAGGTCAAACACGAACGGGAGCGAGGTACAAAAACAGGAGACAAGCCGGAGTCAGAAGAACAAGCCGAGGTCAGGTATACGGATAAGCAAATACAAGTAACAAGGTAGCCAGGAATATCACAGGCGCTGTACTCAGCCTTCAGGGAGTTTAAATGGGATTCCTGGATACCGCCCCTGTAGCTGATCGGAGCGGCCTCTGGGTTCTCCCAATGGCTGGTGCGACACACCCCCTGTCAGGAGTGGCTGGGCGTCTGTCACTCACAGAGTTGTCAGCAGCATGTGTATCAGGGTGGGGTCGCTGATCAGCTGCTGCAGCCTGTAGATCCCTGCAGCCTGAGCACAGCCTAGCCCTGACAGCAGGGTGAAGAAAATACTGAAATCCTAATAGTGTTTTTTGTTTTTAACAGCGCTCATCGTGCAGTATCCATGACAAGTTAGTTTTACTCCCTGGGTCAAGACGATTATGGTGATACCCAGTTTTTTCCCCAAAAAGTGTTTTTAATGTGTAAAACAATATTTATGCATCGCTGTCTTCTGATAGCTATAACTTTTTTTATTTTTCTGTATACAGAGCTGTGTAAGGGTTTTTTTTTTTTTTTTTTTGCGGGATGAACTGATGTTTTAATTGGCACCACTCTGGTGTTTATATGAGTTTTTGATTTTTTTTTATTCCATTTTATTTGCTGTGACTTTTTTTTTTTCACAGTGTTCACCGTACAGTTTAGTTAACATGACATATCTATAGGGTAGGTTGTTACCAAATATGGGTACTTTATTTTATTTTTTGGGTGATTTGCATTTGTAAAGGGGAAAAGGGTGGTATACGTGTTTTTTTATTTTATTTTCTTTGTGTTTGTGTTTTACTTTTTACATTTTTTTTCTACTTTCCACATTTTTTTCACTTTTCCCCATAGGGGATTTGTATCGGCAATCTTCACAGATCGCTGATACAAAAGGAGACCTGCACACAGCGTTGCTGCTGAAGACTGGTCTCTATGGTGACTGTCAATCACCATGCTGACGTCACCATACAGCCCAGATTCGTTAAAAAGCATTACTCACTCCTCCTGCATGCAACTTCGCTATCGCGACCATGATAGGTCACGACAGCGAAGGGTTAATCACCCAGGCAGAATGAGCACACCCTGGCTGCGGGTGAGGCGACAGGAGGCCAGTGGTAATTTACCGCAGGTCCCATGTCGCAATCGTGCGGGCCTCGCTTGTGAGCCAGCACGATCACCAGGACATACACATACGTCCATTTGCGGGAATGCACTGGCTGTTTTTCACTCTTCACAGCCTCTTCAGATGCACACTTCCTTTGCAGGCTGTGTGTGGTTTCACAGCATTGATTGTCATTTCTGCTCTGTTAGCTCCTAATTCTAGCTGTGCCATTGGTGATGGAGTGGTTGTGAAAACCAGCGACACTTGCCAAACAAGGGGCGACATGTATGAAGATCGGCGCGTCGGAGCGCCCATTTTCGCCCGATCGAACGTGAAAGCTGCGCCTCATGTATGTCGGCGCCCGAGGTGCGCTCATGCATGCGGTGTAAAGTCCCCTGCACCTCGCCAGTGTGTGAGGCGCAGTGCGGGACTTAGGCGCAAAGGACTGTGCCTAACATGTATTCCGATTCGAGACAGGCTGGAAATGAGCGAAAAATCATTAAACATATTAGTGAATAGCAAAAAGAGTTGTCTTTCAAATGAATGAATGAATGAATGAATGAATGAATGAAAAAGTGAAAAATCAAAGCTGTCTAAAAGCGATTAAATGTAGTGAAAAAGTGGATCACTAAAAATTAAAGTGAAAATATATAAGAGGCATGGAGTATGATTCAAAAAAACTTATTTATTAGGTGTAAAACATTATCTGAAAAAGAGCTCAAACCTTCTAAAAAAATACATAAAATCACTAACAAAAAATCAATAACGGCGCTACTTCAGGAATTGGGATATTGGAAATTGCCGGAAAATACAGTAATCCATATTCTGTCAGCGCTTCTCATTGGTCAGCATAAAGCAGCCAATCGGAATAGGAGCGACAGTGACCCATTATAACCTATGGAGGAGTATTGACCAATCGAATGAAAAGGCGGGACAGTTCAAAATAAAGTAAAAAAGGCAGAAAAGAGCTGATTGGTTGAGCTAGCGGGGGCTTGGTTATCCCGGCCAATCAGAGCGCAAGCTACTTTGTCCTATTGTAGTCTATGGAGAGATGGGGGCACTGAAATCTCAGCGCGGTGCGGCATGGAGTACTAGTAAACAAATTGTTTTTATTAAGTGAAAAAAATTTTTTCTCTTTTAAAAAAGGAGTTTAAAAAACTTTCTAAAAAAACATACATAAAAAAAATTTCATTTTAACAACCCGTTTTTTCAGCCGTCCCCCTTCACTCCAACAGGAATTGGCGATTTTAAAAATTCCCCCGGGAAATACGGGTAATTTCAAATCTGTAAGCCCCTTCTCATTGGTGGGGCATAAAAACCCCCAATTTCAAAAAATAAGAGCGACATTTGCCCATTATAACCTATGGGGGAAGTATTGGGCCCCAAAAATCAAAATGAAAAAGGGCGGGACGGGGGGTTTTTCAAAATACAGTAAAAAATGCAGAAAAGAGCGGGGTTGGGGTTGGGGCTAGCGGGGCTTGGTTACCCCCGGCCAATCAAAAGGCGCAAGCTACTTTGTCCCTTTTTTTAGTCTATGGAGAGTTTGGGGGAAAACTGAAATCTCAGGGGGCGGGTGCGGCATGGAAACAAAGTAAACAAATTTTTTTTTATTAAGTGTAAAATTTTTCCTCTATAAAAGGCCAAAACCCCCTTTTCTATAAAAACATACATAAATAAAATCACTAACAAACGGCGTTTGTCCCCCGTCACC
The DNA here is from genome assembly GCA_025379985.1 of Phyllomedusa bahiana. Taxonomy (NCBI): domain Eukaryota; kingdom Metazoa; phylum Chordata; class Amphibia; order Anura; family Hylidae; genus Phyllomedusa; species Phyllomedusa bahiana. Next base: position 123,403 of record JAODAL010004034.1, on the reverse strand, counting down.
GGGGGGGCTAAAAGCGGGAATTGCGATATAAAAAAAATTGGGCCAGGGAAATACAGAATTTTTCCCCAAATTCTGTCAGTGCTTCTCATTGGTCAAAATAAACCACCAACAAAAATAGGGGGCAAAACAGGTGACCCCATAAAAAACCCTATGGAGTAGTATTGATCAATCAAAAAAAAAAAGGGGGACAGTTCAAAATACAGTAAAAAAGGGGAAAAAATGAAGCTATTTGGTTGAGTTTAGGGGGGGTTTTTTGTCTACCCCCCGGCCAATTTCAAGTGAAAACTTCTTTGTTCCATTGTAGTCTTTTGAGAAAATCGGGGCCAATGAAATCTCGGCTCTAAACCCCCGTGATACATGGAGAAAGTTTAAAAAAAAATTGTTTTTTTTAAAGGTTTAAAAATATTATCCTTTAAAAAGGGGCTAAAAAAACCTTCTAAAAAAAAACATAAATGAAATCCCTTTAAAACCCGCGTTTGTCGCCGTCCCCCCGGGGCATTTCCATCGGGAAATTTGGGGGATATTGAAAAACTGCCGGAAATAAAAGAATTCAAATCCTGTAACCCTTTTTTTCATTTTTTTCGGCCCAAAAAACCCAAACCCAATTTCAGAATGGGAGCGACAGTGAACCATTATAAGCCAAATGGAGTATTTATTGACCAAATCAAATGAAAAGGAGGGACACTTCAAAATAAAAGAAAAAAATTGCGGAAAAGAGCGGGTTTTGGTTGGGGCCCAAAGGGGGGCAGATTAAATTTCCACCGTCATATTTATTGCGTCTTTTTTGAGTGGGGGCAAGAAGGGGCCGATAAAAGGGCCCCACCCAAAAAAAGTTATTTTCTTTTTTGGGGAAATTTTTAGAAACTGTGTTTGGGTTGGGGGAAGATGGGTTTTCGTCCTGCTTACCAAATTTCAGCGGGGGGAGTTTATTTTATCTCATAGATTTTTCTAGGGGGAAAAGGGAAAAATCAGACAAAGTGTTTTTTAAATGATTGGCTAAAAGGTTTAAAAGAACGGGGGTTTTTTGGGAAACCAATGGGAGACGGGGGCAAGGGTTTTATTTTCGTTAGGCCCCATATTATTGTTCTTTTGGGCTAACGAAAAAAAAGGGAAAAAAAATAAACCCTCATTGAATTCATTTTTTTTTGTTTATTTTCTTACGTCCCATATTATTGTTAAATTTATATAAAAGGATGGTACAATTTTGAAATCTTATCATTTGATTTCGGGCAGGGGTACATTTTTAAATTATGGGATTGAAATTAGAAAACCCATAAGGGGCGTCGCTCGCTTTTTCTCCCCTTGGCCCAAATAACCCGCGCCTTTTTTTAAACCCTTGGGCCAATCCACAAACAAAAAGCTGGGGGGGGCTCGTGGCCCATTTCTTTTCCCCATAGAACTCTATGAGATAAGTGGGCTCCCCCACCGCTGATTGGCAAAGCAGGAGGGCCCCCTTTTTTCCCCCCAACCAAACCCACATTACCCCAGGGGGCGTGGGCTAGCCGGGTTAAATGTTTCGGGGCACAACCCCAAATTTACCCCCTGCCTGGGGCCCCCAAACCTCAGATCGTCGGGCCTTTTGCAGGGTGTCTCCCCTGGACGCACATGCAGCTCAGGGTTGTAAGTAAGAAAGCCTGGCGGGGAGGCAGGGAGACTGCCCGGGTTGCCCGGGCGCTTAGGAGGGGGGGGGGGGGGCCCGGCCTGCTCACTTCAGTGAATTTGGGGGGGAAAACTGTCCCCCTGCAGCCAAAATCCAGCACAAGAGCAGGAAGTTCAGCCCTCATACCGCTATGGGGACTCCGGCCCCTGCGGGGGCTCACTCCCCCCCCTGTTTTGGGGCTCCCAGGTCCCACACCATCTCCTCCCCTTTGCAGCAACAGTGATTTTGTAGGATTCAACAAAAGGGCCCCCAAACAGCGGGCCCGAAATCAGTGAGTAGCCTCACGTAGAGCCCCAATCCCAAAAGATATAAAAAATAGTGAAAAAAAACATGAATGTAACTAAAAATAATAAATGTTTTGGGGGCATGTAAAACATTTTGTATGTGTCTATAATGTGGGGTGTATTTCCTGAAAAATTGTGTGTTTTAGGGTGTATACATTTGTGTAGGGTGTATACATGGTGCTGTATGTGTTAACATATGTGGAAAAAATTTGCCCTATACATGGGGTGTGCAGGGGGCGTTGCAAAGGGTCCCAAAAAAATCCGGGGGGGCCCGGGGCCCTTTTGTTGTGTTTTTCCCTCAGAAGGGGGGGTTTCACACAGTGTTTTTTTAACGCCCCAGGGGAACCCGGGCCTTTGTGTTTTTAAACAGAGAAAAAACTGGGGCCATGGGCGTTCCTCTAAATAGGTAGCGTTTCCTCCCCACTAATATTAATTCTTCCCCAAAAAACGGGAAAATCTTTCTCTCTCATTGACAGCAAAAGTTCCCCTTTAATGTGGGCCTGTACTTCAGGGGGCATTAAAGGGGCGAAATTTTAACCCGCCCAAAGAAACGGACCAACTTTATTTTATTGATCAAAAACACAGGTTTTTTGGGGGGTATAGCTGTGCTGTAATTCCGCCCAAAAATTTGGGGGCCCCCACAAATACGGAAAAAATCATGGGGCGGGTTAAAGGGCTATGTTTTTCCCTTTTGTTTTCCCTGCACACAAAACCCCACCCAAAAAAAATAATTTGACCTTCCCCATTTCATTTTTTTGGGAAAGTGAAGATGGATGGGAGGGGCCCGGGGGAAAGCGCTGCGGGAAACTACATGCTGGAGGGGGCATTTCTTCCAAAAAGGCAGGCAAATAGGGGTTTTCACGGGTTTCCGTGCCACCTTTGGGGCTGTGTGAACAGAACCTTTTAGGCAGAACATCGTGTGTTTTGGAAGAAAACAATATTTTTTCCATCGTGTATTTCCGGTTTGGGGGGCAGAGGGGGGGGGGCCCCGGCCTTTTCCCCTTCCCCATTAGTCAGTGCAATAATTTGACTTTTCATTTCTCTCCCCCGTTGGGGCAATATGGGGTGTATTTACACACGGGGAGAGATGAGAGGGAATTCATAGCTCTGTGGGGAACTATAAAATTACAGTAATTGCGGCGCCAAAGTGGGGGCCTTATTAAAGGGCGTAAAAAAACGGAAATAAAAAGGGCGCCCCGCGGGGTTTTTAAGGGCCAGTGTGAACAAGCCTTAGTCTGGCTGGCAGCGGGTTTAAAATCATAACGTAACCCTGACTAATGACAGATATAAAAAAAATTTAAAAATTTCAAATAAAATTTTCCTTTCATCAGGTCATAGTTTTTCCCATGCCCTAAGGGTAGGGCCCACATGGCGAAATTTTTGCGGGTAATCCATTAGTTTCTCATAGAAGAACTATGGATTACTTTCCTCCTCCCCATGCGTACAATTCAATCGAAATTGTAGCCGGGGAAAATAATTTGAAAATGTAAATTTCTAGGGGTCTAGGGGGGCTGGCAGGCTTTTACCCCCCATCCCCGAGGCCCCGGGGAAGCCCCGTTTTGGGGTTTCAGTGCAGCTCCCCCTGAAGCCCACAGGGGAAAGGGGCAGACTTTTTGTACACGTCACAAAAACACCGGTGAAACTAGCCTAACAGACACACGGGGGCAGGTTTTAGGGTTTTAGTGTTTGGTGAATGAGAGATATTGGGGGAAGTGGGGTTGTGTAAACACAAAAAATACATACAAAAACACACGGGGCAAACCCACATACACAAAAGGGGCAAACATACCCAAAATACGGGGGCTTTTACAAAAACACACACTTTACATGAAATAAAAACACACATACATTTCATACACAACATAAAAGAGCATACACACACCCCATATAAAAACTTTTTAAAACATAAAACCCCAGACATCTTTTTACAAACACATACATAAAACATTTAAAAACCCACTTTACATTCAGAAACGGGTTCACATTCATAAAACTTTAAATTTTGTCTCCCCCCTTATTACACTATTTTAAAAAATTTTTGTTGGGGCCCCCGAGGCTCCTCACTCACTTTCTTGCTGGTCTGGTCCCGAGATAGGGGGGAAAAAGCATGGGGGAAGACCTCTCATGGCTGGACAGCGCGCTGTTTTCCTGACTTCCCCTTACGGTGTGAGCGGGAAGGGGCGCCCCCTTCCCCCCTTTTCTAAAGTTTTCCCCGTCTTTTCCCGGGGCAGTTTTGTCCGGGCCCCTCCCCCTTTCCCTCCCCTGCAAAAAAGCTGTTTGCTGTTTCTGAAATTGTTTGAGCGTCCAGGGGACACACAGACCGGGGGAAAATAGCTTGTCGGCTTTTACAGGTCACAGAAATGACCTAAAACCCCCGGCCCTTTCCCTGGGGACTCGGGGAAAGGGGGAAAGGTCTGGCCCGGGGGGTTTTGTCCCCCGAACAAAACTACCAAAGCGCCCCCTGTTGGGGGGTATGCATGAAATTGTTTGTTTATGCATGGGTGCGGTTTATGTGAAATCCATGTGTGTGTATGGTTTTCCCATGTGGGGTATGTCTATACATGTAGTGAATACATTTTTATGCAGGGTGGTGTATTTTCTTTTACTTTTGTGTATGTGTATCCCTTATGTGTAGGGTTCCTATACAGGGTTTTTGTATGTGTATGCATGTGTGTGAAATATGTTGTATGTCAATACAGGGTGTGCATGGGTATACATATGTGTGTATTTTGTCTATGTATGGTGTGTATGTCTATACATATGTGTTATGTGTATGCTTTGTGTGTGTAGGGTGTAGGCAGGTGTGTATGCATTGGTATGTGAAATGCATGTGGGGTGTATGTGTATTACATGTGTGTATTGTGCCCCTATCCCAAGGTGTGTATGTGTAGGGCATGTGTTTTTATTTTGTTTTGTATGTCTATACATAGTGGGGCATGGGGATACATATGTGTGTATAGGGTCAGGGGCATGTTTTTTGTTCTGTTATACGGGTGTGTGTATGTGTAGGGCATGTGTGTGTATTTTATGCATGTGTGTATGCTTTGGTGAGTATGGGGTATACATGTGGGTGTGTGCCCAATCCCATTTTTGGGGTTATGTGTCTATACATGGGGTGTGTATGAAAAATTGCATGTGAGTATGTTTTATACATGTGTGTAGTGAAATTGGCATGTGTGTGAATGTTTTTTTTAAAAACATGTGTGTTTATGTTACACAGTGCATGTTTTGGTATGTTTTAAAAACCTTATTTTATACATGGGGTGTTTAAAAGTATTTATGCAATGTGTATGAATTTGGTATTACACAAAATATCACAATATCACCTCTTTCACATGACTAAAACCAAAACCCTGCCTGTTTGTCCCTTAAAACATGTAAACTACAACCTGATGATGAATTATTTTTGAATAAAATTTTTTATACCGTCATTTTTTTGGGGGGTTTGGGCCTTTATTTTTTTAAAGCGGGGCGGGAAAAGCCCAGGCTAAGGCTAGGTTCACATGGCGTAACTGCAGGGTACATTTTGCGGCGTATTTGCACATCAATACACCTAACATGTGCCCCACAATTATGGTAATCCATTGCTCTCATAGAGAACTATGAATTACATCTGTCTCCTCCCATACAATACGATCGTATCGTACGCCTGGGGAGAGAAGGGACAGGTCACTTCTTCGTGGCGCTTACGCGGCGCTGATAATTGTAGTGAATGGAGCAGGTCCCCCTGAACAACGTGCACTTCCAAAATGCACAGCGTACTGAGGCGTGTAGAGTACATGCGGCAGTACACCATGTGAACATGGCCTAAGGGTATGTTCACACAGCGTACCTGTGTGCACCGCTATACGGCCACCTCCCATCCACTTTCACTGACAGTACTAGAATATTTCCCATAGACAGTAATAACTTTTAGGGCGCCCTTCTATCGCGCCCTTCTTGCTCCACTCAAAATAGACGCACTACATATGATTGGTGGATTTATATCTGCCGCCTGGTCTCAACCAATCAGCTCTTTTCTGCCTTTCTTACTGTATTTTGAACTGTCCCTCCTTTGTATTTGATTGGTCAATACTTCTCCATAGGTTATAATGGTTGACTGTCGCTCCTATTCTGATTGGCTGGTTTATGCCGACCAATGCGAAGCGCTTACAGAATTTGAATTACTGTATTTCCCGTCAATTTTCTATATCGCAAGTCCTGATGTAGTGCCGGTGACGGCGACAAACGCGTTGTTAGTGATTTTATTTATTTGTGTTTTTAGAAGGTTTTAGCTCTTTTTCAGATAATGTTTGACACCTAATAAAAACGATTTTTTTAATCATACTCCATGTCTCACGGAGCTGAGAGCTGTGTACTGTTGTAACAGTTGACCTAGAGCACATTTTGCCCCATTCCATTACGTTCACGCTTCACTTCACCTCCTCAGGCTCATTTAGACCACAATCAACTAGGTCTGCCTGTCGGAGCTGCATTGCGCCTCACTTTGCCGACCTACAATCATGCATGACTCGGAGTATTCGAAAGTGCCGCTTCCCGCCCCAGAATGCCCACACCGCACCCATTACACGCCCCTTCATGTTAGGCGCATCCGAAAGTGGCGAAGCTTGCGCCTAACATCGCATCCCTGCGTCTGATAGAGGATTTGGATCAGTGAGCCGCGGTTTTTGCCAGAAAACAGGCACAACTCCCTATCATACATGTCGCCCAAGGTGTCTGGCTATAAATGTGAGATAGTAGAGCTGTATATGTCATTAGAAATATCTTATAGTGACAGAGAAAAATTTACATGCTGCTAAGGCATGCTGTTAGCTGCTGAGTGACTCTATCACTGATGTGAATACACAGATATGCACTCTGCAGACTTGACATGATGGTAGTAGGCTTCTCTCTGATCTAAAGGGTTTTCCTCAGTAAATTTACCATGATTTCTTGTGCAAATGTGCAGACGGAAATTTCCATACACATTTGCCATTACATGTTGTTTTTTATTTTAATTTGTTTTGTTCATATTCTATAAGAATTTATGGCATTGTAAAATCTCATATTATTTCCAGAGTTTTTTAATCAAAGCAGTTTATAGTTTGGATCTTCTCTCCCTGAAATGTGGAGATCTGAACAGGTATCAAGAGAGGTAACATTTTAGAGTAGGTTCCCATCTGTACTGAGGTCACCTTGCCGTAGCCTTTACAGTTTTGATCAAAAATGTATACTAAGAACCACAAATTTTCATGTATTCAAAAGTAGCAAAAATGCTTTTCTAAAACATTAGTATGTTTCCTTTGACTGTTTTTTTTGTGCTTTAAGAGTGTTGCTGATATTATATTGTGTTTGAATTGCTTTTTAATGCCATGCGAGCGTGCACCTACACTCATTTTTCGAAAAAATGCATGTGCTGACAAAACTTTGGGAGACATATATAAACATCGGCGCATCGAAGCGCCTGTTTTCACAGGTTTTTCCGTGAAAACTGCGCCTGATGTATGTCGGCGACGAAGTGCGCTCATACACGCGGGGCAAACTTTGACGCCTCCGACAGACAGATCACATTGAAATTGGCCTGCCTTTCAGAGCTTTAATGCGCCTAACTTTGCCGACCCGGATTCATACATACGTCTGTGTTTTTGAATGTAGTGCGTCCCGCCCCAGAACGCCCACAGCATGTCCCTTTATGTTAGGCGCATTAGAAATTGGCGATGCTTTCACCTAATGTGCCTAACACATAGGGGAGGTGGGTCCGACAGCGAAGCCGGCACTGAGAGGCGCATTATACGCCAGAAAACCGGCGAAAACGCTGATCATATATGTCCCCCTATGTTTTTAAAATACAGTATAGGGAAATAATACTGTATATAATAATAATAATAATAATAATAATAATAATAATAATCTTTATATAGTGCCAACATATTCAGCAGCACTTTACAATATAGAGGGTAAACGTACAGACATTACACATTAAAAGAACTTACAGATGAGACACAAGGCGTGAGGACCCTTCTCGCGATAGCTTACAATCTATTATAGTGTATGGGTGAGACGAAGGGTTAAGAAGTGCTCAGTTTATAATGGTCCAGCCAGGTTACATAAATAGGAGGTGGTTTACATAAAAGTTGGGTGACCCTGCCACCCTGACAGTACATCTATAAACAGATAAGTGCCTGTGAGTGCCCTAGTGTTGGGAGTGACAAATGAGTGTGATAGCAGGTGGGGGTTAGCAATTAGGGATCTTCATATGCCAGACTGAGAAGATGTGTTCTTAGGGCCTTCTTAAAACTATGAGGATTGTGAGTGTGCCTGATCGCCTTCGGTAGCATGTTCCAGAGAATTGCTGCAGCACGTGTGAAATCATTGAGACGGGCATTGGAGGTTTAGATGATTGAAGAATGTAATTTGAGAGAACGGGTAGGGTGGTAGACAGCGATGAAGGAGGAGATGTAGGGGGGTGCAGTATTGTGGAGAGCTTTATGGGTTAGAGTGATGAATATATGTTGTATTCTATACTGTATGTGCAACCATTGCAGTGACTGACACAGGGTAGTGGCATCAGTATAGCGGCTGGAAAGAAAGACAAGTCTGGCTGCTGCATTCAGGACAGATTGAAGAGGGGAGAGTTTGCAGAGAGGGAGACCGATAAGCAAGGAGTTGCAGTAGTCAAGATAAGAATGAATAAGAGCAACAATGAGGGTTTGAGCTGTTTCCATAGTGAGAAAAGGACAGATTTTGGAGATGTTCTTGAGGTGCAGGTGATAGGATCGGGCAAGGATTTGGATATAAGGGATGAAAGAGAGATCAGAATCTATTATAACCCCAAGACAGTGGGCCTGTTGCCTAGGAGTTATGGTGGTGTCACACACTGAGACAGAAACAGGGTAGGGTTGCTTAGAAAATGGCGGAAAGACAAGAAGTTCAGTTTTAGTGAGGTTTAGTTTCAGATGGAGAGTGGACATGATGTCAGAGACAGTGGACAGACAGTCCCTGGTGTTTTTTAGCAGGACAGGAGTGATGTCTTGGGATGAGCTGTATAGTTGAGTGTCATAAGCATAGAGATGGTACTGGAAGCCAAATCTGCTGATGGTTTGTCCAATGGGGGATGTGTAGAGTGGAAAAAGGAGAGGACCTAGAACCAATCCCTGATGAACCCCAACAGCAAGAGGAAGAGGAGAGGAGGTAGAACCAGAAAATGAGACACTGAAGGAGCGGTCAGAGAGGTTGGACAAGAACCAAGAGAGAGCAGTGCCCTGGAGGGCAATGGCATAGAGCATGCTGAGGAGAAGGTGGTGATCAACAGTGTCAAACGCTGCAGAGAGATCCATAAGAAGTAGCAACGAGTAGTTGGCCTGTGATTTAGCCGTGAGGCGATCATTAGAGACTTTAACTAGAGCAGTTTCTGTGGAGTGTAGGGTGCGGAAACCTAATTGTAGAGGATCGAGAAAGTTAGCAGAGAGATAGCAGATTAGTCAAGAGTAGACCAAGTGTTCCAGGATTTTAGAGATAAAGGGAAAGATAGAGACTGGTCAGTAGTTGGCAGCGCAGGATGGGTCCAGAGTGGACTTTTTTAATAAAGGGGTTATGATTGCATGTTTAAAGGAAGATGGAAAGATCCCAGTAGAGAGAGAAAGGTTGAAGATTGCAGTACGGTGAGAGATGATAGATTTTTTTTTCTAAACATATACCTAAAAAAGTATCAAAATGTATACTTTTTATTGTGTACGTCTAAGGTTTTTTAACATATACGTCAAATGTACAGGAATACGTTGGCATACATTTGTATCTGTCTTTTTTTTACAAAAAAAGTATACCTTTCTCTATTAAAAGGATGTTCTATCATGTGATAGATTCTGATAAAACGCATATGTCGCTCATAGGCTCTATGCAAAATAAAACAGTGTCCTAGCATATACTTTTTTTTGCAAGAAAGAATAGTGTAATTTACCATGTTATTATGAACCTGAATATGAAACAGTATATGGATGCAAATTTACTCAAATGCAGTCAAAAGTAGGCTCCTTTGACTTTACTATTAACCCATTAGTACTGCTTTTGCTATGAATACATGTACGTTTGACGTAAGCCATAAACGTGGTGTGAACCGGCCCTGAGGCTACAGATAAAGATAGTGCACCCTGTTGGTTTACAGCCATACAGTTCGATTAGGGGAGCTTTCCAGCACCCTCCAAGAGCACAGTTCTAAATAAAGGTGCATTACATAGCACCCGCGGTACTTTATAACGTGCCCGATCTCGGGGGAAGTGCAGGAGTCGGGGCGCGAAAGATCCATAGTGAGGCTATAGATTTATAGCTTCACTACGGCATTTCTAGGCGCATTACTGCTGGAACAGGTAGACCACTTTCAAAGTGGTTTATTTGAGCCAGAACTGTCGTCCAAGTGCTAGAATGCGCCTGATTTATGACCCGCAGTAGAGAAGGTTTATAAATCAGGTGCATTCTATAGTTACATAGTTACATAGTTACATAGTTAGTACGGTTGAAAAAAGACACGTGTCCATCAAGTTCAACCAAGGGTGGGGGAAATGGGTGAAGGGAGAGAGACATTATGTCAGCCTCACCACTGGTTAATTACCTTGAGACCCACAAGGCATGAACCAATCTGCTCCAGTGTAGACCATATCTCTGACCCCAGAGTCTCCACCAGCCAGGATCCAGAATTTTACATGGCTACGTACGCATTAATATTCTTTAGTTCCAGGTAGGTATCTAAGCCTTTCTTGAAACTCTCTACAGTTCCTGCCATGACCAGCTCCTCAGGTAGGCTATTCCACAGATTCACAGTTCTTACAGTGAAGAACGCTCTTCTCCTCTGGAGATTGAATCCTTTTTCTCTAGTCGAAGGGAATGTCCTCTTGTCTTTTGAGGGGCTTCACTTGAAATAATTTCTCCCCATACTTTTTTGTAGGGACTCATGTCCCCCCGAAGCCTCTTTTCCAAGACTAAATAAGTTCAATTCTACTAACCTCTCCTCATAACTAAGATGCTCCATTCCCCTTATAAGTTTGGTTGCTCGTCTTTGTACTCTCTCTAGCTCCATTACATCTCTTCTATAAACTGGGGCCCAGAACTGAACAGCATATTCTAAGTGAGGACGCACCAATGCTTTGTACAGCGGTAGAATTACATCCTTGTCCCGCGAGTCCATGCCTCTTTTAATACACGCCAATATCTTACTTGCTCTAGAGGCAGCTGATTGACATTGCATGCTATTCTGTAGTCTATGATCTACAAGAACGCCCAGATCTTTCTCAACAAGCGATTCTCCAAGTTTTTCTCCCCCTAGGACATATGATGCCTGTAGATTATTTCTCCCCAGATGCAGAACCTTACATTTATCCACATTGAACCCCATTTGCCAAGTGGATGCCCAAGCACTCAGTGTGTCCAGGTCTGCTTGCAATTTATGAGCATCTTCCATAGATTGCACTACCCTGCATAGATTGGTGTCATCTGCAAAAATTGATAGCTTGGTGTCATCTGCAAAAATCGATGTAACGCAGGACATCTAAACTGAATGGGGGGCATCTAGATGGAATGGAGGACATGTAAATTGAATGGAGTGCATCTAGATGGAATGGAGGAAATCTAGATAGAATGAAGGACATCTAGATACATGCGGGTGTAAAGTCCACCATACCTCGCCAGTGTGTGAGGCGCAGTGCGGAACTTAGGCGCAGTGCAGGACTGCGCCTAAGATTCGCCGACCGAGGTAGTGCGATCATACATGCGGTGAAAAGTTCCCTGCGCCTCGCCAGTGTGTGAGGCGCAATTCGGGGAATTAGGTGCAGTGCGGGACTTAGGCGTAGTTGTGGGACTGCGCCTAAGATTCGCTGCCCGAGGAGGTGCGCTCATACATGCGGTGAAAAGTTCACCGCGCCTCGCAAGTGTGTGAGGCACAGTGTGGGTCTTAGGCGCAGAAGATGGCGACGTAGTCGGGGACAGGCAGAAGGTCAGGGCGGGCGGCAGAGGTTCGTGGTCAGAGACAGGCAGACGGTCAGGACAGGCGGCAAACAGGCAAGCTCAGGAAACGTAGCAGAACGGACTGGTACACGGACAATCAGACAGGACTTCCAACACTTTCTAGACTAGGCAACGCACACCAACAATCTGGCAGAGAGTGCTGGGGGCGTATTCCTTATATAGGCTTTTATTATGCCATGAATACGCCAAATTTCATGCATGCCGCCCTAAGAGTAGTGTACTATCTTGGCATAACTTTTAAGGGTGCCCAAAGTTTTTGAACAGGCATTCTGCTCAGCACCATCTCATTGCACATCACAAAATCCAGACATCCCCAACATCGCAAAGTCCAACATAAGGTATTATTTGATATTTTGACCAAAATATGCAGGCTCACAATGGGTATCAAGAGTCCTTATGGTCTTCCAGGTCCCAAAGCAAACAATGCAAGGTCATTACTGTAATAACCAGGGGCGTCGCTAGGTGGTTTTGTTCGGGGCACAAGCCCCGGACCAGACTCCCTGTGCCCTGAGTCTCAGAACGTCCGGTTCCAGGTCATTACTGTGACCTGTAGAGCCGACAAGCTATTGCACTGTCTGTGCGTCCCCTGGACGCTCATACAATTCAGAGCAGCAGCAGCTATGTGCAGGCAGGGAGGGGGAGGGCGACTGCTCTCGATGACGGGAGCTGAGGAGGAAGGAGGGGGCGCCGCCTGCTCACACTGTGAAGGGAGTCAGGGAAGCGCGCCTGTCCGCCGGAGAGGTCTTCACCTCCCCCTGTGTCCCATCTCGGGACCAGAGACCCCCCCCCCCCCCCCCAACCCCCTTTTAAAACCCCCCCCCCCCGGGGGTTCCCGCCCCCCCCAAAAACCCGGGGTTTTTCCCCCCGGGGGCCCCCCCCCCAAAAAATCCCCCCCCCCCCCCCCAAAAGTACACATCCAAATTTAACCCCCCCCACCCTCAAAAGGGCCCCCCGTTAAAACCTTTCCCCCCTGTTAAATTCCGCCCGCCCCTTCAACCTAAACACGGGGCCATTCAATGGTAAACCCTCCCCCCAAAATCCCTTTAACCCCCCCCCCGGGGGGCGTCACAATCGCATCCCCCAGCAGCCCCTAAAGTGGGCTCGGCTTTGGGCCCCCCCTTTTTAAAGGCCGGCCGCCCCCCACACCCCCCCGTACTCCCCCCCCACCATAGGGTTTTTTACCAAAACCCCCCCAACCACGGAAGCCTATTCCCCCCAACAAAGCCCCAACGGCCAACTGTAAACCCAGGGCCGACCGCCGGCCCCCCAGCCCGCCCCCCCCCGTGACCCTTCCCCGGGTTCTCTCTCCGCCGAAATTTTGCCCCCGTCCCCGCGCCCTCTCGCAGCCCCGCGGGCCGGGGGCGTGCCCCGGCGGGGAGGGAAAAGGGGGGGCCCGCCGTCCCCGGGGAACGAAATGGCCCCCTGTCCCCCGAGGTCCCCCCCTGGCTTGGCCCTACCCACCACCCCAGCCCCAAAAAGGCCTCTCCGAACAAATTTTAAGTTTAAGGGGGACCCCCAAAATTTTACCAATTTTCCCAAAAACGTTTTTTTTGGGGTAATTTTTAAAAAACCCCTGGTTTTTCCTAACCCCCCGTTTGTACCCCAATTACCCTTTTAAACCCGGGGGTTGTAATTGTTAAACAACCTCCCCAATCACCTCCCCCCCACTAACCCTAATCCCCGGCTACCAATCCACCGTTTGGGAACCCCCGCCCACGGTCCCCCGCCCCTTCCCCCCCATCTCCCCAGCCGGGGGGCCCGCCCCCCCCCAAAAATGCATGCTTCACAACTCCCCGCAAACTCGTTTGACTCGGGGGAAAACTTTTTTCCTATTGGCAAAGGGCTATGACTTTCCCTTTCCCCCAACCTTAAAAAAACCCCAAAAATTTTAAAAATTTTTTTAAAAAAATTTTTAAAAGGTTTTAAAATTGCTACCCCTACCTCTTCACCTCAAAACCCCGGGGCGCATTCATCCATCCTTCAATCCCCCCAACCCGCCGCAATCTTTCTTTCCCGAGCTATATTCTCATCTCCCTTTTTCAATGGCCAACAAAACCAAAAAACCCCAAATACTCCCCACTTTTTTGGACCCCCCCCGCCCACCAACGACCGGAAATACCGGAAGATTTTCCAAACCCAATTTCCCGGCTTCCACCGGCCCCCAAACCTATAACACGCTCAAACCTCTCCCCCGTTTCGCAGCCCCCACCCCCAACTTCCCTTTTCCCATAAAAGGCGGCAAAACTTATTTTTCCCCGGGTTCGGCAAAAAATAAATAGCCCCAGGCCCCCTTTGTTGGGGGGCCGCCCCCCCCCTTTACCCCCCCCATTTTTCCCCCAATTTTTGGGCTCGGGTTTCCTTCAAGCACCTAAGTCGGCCGCATTTGCTCTGCAGCGTTCCGGGTTGGAAAAATTTAGGGAACCGGGGCCCCGCGGCCCCCGTTTCTCTTAAAACCGGCGTTCGGGGCAAAAACAGGGAACCCCGCCCTTCTCAAAAACACGGGCCCCCCGGTTTTGGGGCCCACACCCCCTCGGAAAAACCCTTTGTTTGGGTTTCCATCCTCTCGCTCTCCTCTTCACAAGGGGTCCCCGGGCCAACCTCCCCTTAAAACCCCCTTGGCAAAGCCTTGGGGGTTTGCTAATTTTTTTTTAATATTTTTGGTGAATAAAATTTTTTTGTTTTTAAAAAACCAAAAATTTATTGCTTGCAACCTGTTTTTAAATTTCCCCACTATTTTCCCCAAATTGGGCAATTAGAAAAATAAAAAAAGCTTTTTTCATTGGGAAATCCCCACATTTTAATGTTCTTACTTTTACACTGCATCTTTTTTTCCCCAACCCTATATTGGTCCCCTCCCAAAACCCCGGGGAAAAAATACTTTTTGGGGATTTCTTTTAAACAAAAAAAAAGAGGGAACTTACATTTTTGCAAAAATTCCCCAACTTTTTTTTAACTTTGGAAAGGGGTAAAGAAAAAAATTGGAAAAAAATTTAACTAACTTTATTTGTGGGGGGAAATTTAGCCAAAAATTTTTTTTTTAAATAAAAAAAAGTGATAAGTTGTCTAGAAGATTTTAACATTAAATTTCCTTTTTAAAAGGGTAGGCATTAGTTTTCGGAAAATTTTAAAAACTACGCCCTACAAAAAAATATGGGCAATAGAATGCTTATCAAACAAAGGGGATAAGAGCAACCCATTCCTTTCAATTGTTTGGTTCTCTTTAACAAAGGATTTGGACATTTTACATGTGGGATATTTATAGTTAATATTAAGTTTGGGGGATTTTTTTTTTTTTAAAGGAAGCGGCGTAACGATAAAAGAATGTAAGTGAATTTTCCGGAAAATTTTAAAAGGTTCTAATTTACCGCCCAATTACTGTGAAAAGGGTTTGGGGGCCCTTTAGGCCAACCAATGGCATAACCCCTTTTTAAGGGGGCCCCAATCCTGGGGGCCAAACTCTTTTAAGGGGGCCATTTCCTTGAGGAAATTACCATAGGGGGTTTGGGAATTTGGTTCCCTTTATTGTTTTAACCAATGGGGGCCAAACGTTATCGGGGGGGGGGTTCATTAACCTGAAGTTTTTGTATGTCACTGGAGGCCAAATTGGGGGCAGTATAAAATTTCAAGGGTTATTAGGGGGGGACTATCACTACCGGGGGGAAAACCTTTAAATTTACTGGGGGGGCTTATTAATATGGGGGTTTTACCACGGGGCCTTTTTAACCTCATGGGGGCAATACCCCCACCTGTTGGACATTTACCAACAGGGTCCTTAAAACCCTGGGGCCCATACATGGGGGCAAACCAAACCTCGGGGGACATTATACCCCCAAATCCTTAAACTAATTGACTATTATATTTAAAACCTTCAAGGAGCCCTATATACACCTACTGGGATAGTAATATATCCTCCCAAACCCCGGGGTTTTACCCTAAAGGGGATTTCAACCCAAGGCTTAAAATTGGTTTTTCTCCAACGGTTTCCTTACTGCATTCATTTCCCTTCAAGGGGGCCCTTATTTCTATCGGGTTAAACCCAAGTACCAAATTCCTAAAATTAAATTTTTTATCCCTTTCAAGGTACCAAGGTAAAAAATAAAATTGGGGACCTTTTACCACCTATGGGGGAATTTCCTTCTCTAACTAAGGGCTTATTTTACTTTTGTCCCTAAAAACAACCGGTTTTTTTAAAACTGTTCTTTGGGAGGGGCTCCCTTTTTTAAATAAAACCCCATTAGGTAGGGGGTTTCCTGACGGGGGCAGGGTGGGGGAACTTTCATAGGGTGGGTTTTTTTTTTTATTTGGTTTTTTTTTCAAGGGGAATTTTCCCATCCTTTTTAAAAGGTAGGATTGGTGTAAAGAGGGGCCCTCTTTCCCATTACCCCATAGGTGACAGGGGTTGGGGGGGAGTTGGGCCCTTTTGGGGGTTTTTTTTTGATTTTTTGCCGGAGGGAACGGCGCGGGTTTGGGGGGCGGCCGGGGGGGAGGGGGGCGCCCCCCCCGCACCAGGGGGAAAAAAACTGCCAAGAAAAGGAGAGAGGGGAAGCAGCAATCCTTCCCCCCTCCCCCAAAAACCCAGGAAAAAGAGGATTTTTTTGGATGTGGGTTCGGAGGGTAAGTGATGGGGGGGTGAGAGACATATGTAGGGAGGGGTGAGAGTGTTGGGGTGGGGAGGGGTGGGGGAGACTATTTAAGTTTGGGGATACTGGGGTGGTAGGAGACAGATGTGGGTGCTGGGAGGTGAGAGTTATGATGTGGGTGCTTGGGGGGGTGGGGACATGATGGTGGGTGGGTTGGGGGTGAGACATGATGGGGGGCTGGGGTGAGAACGTGGGGTTGGGTGGGAGGTGAGATTTGGGTCCTGGAGGTGGAGGACGTGGGGGGGCGTGAGAGATGGTCGGTGCGTAGGGTTAGAGACAAGGATGCTGGGGGAAGGGAATGAGAGACTGTGGGCTTGGGGGAAGGGGTGGGGAAAACATGTGGGGTGCAGGGAGGAGGGGAGAAGATTGGGTGTGTATTGGGGGTTCAGGTCATAGACATGGGGGTTTTAAACCAATTCTGTGAGTTATCCACCTGCTGGCATTGGGTATCTAAGCCTATACTGTGTTATCCTACCTGGTGGCGTTGGGTATCTAAGCCTATACTGTGTTATCCTACCTGCTGGTGTTGGGTATCTAAGCCTATCCTGTGTTATCCTACTTGCTGGCGTTGAGTATCTAAGCTTATCCTATGTTATCCTGCTTTTCCTGGCGTCTTGGCACACAGTGATGGGAATAATACAAGCCACTGTACTCCGGGTACTTTAGAAGCATGTGCTGGCCCCAAAGGAAATTCTATAATGATGTGTGACGACTCCCATAGACTTTTACATGTCACTTTTCTTCCGGCGAGCAGTACACATTGGGGAAAACGGCAGGTAATCATAGCTTTCAGTGTATTTGCGGGCCGTACTACGGGTGCATTGCACTAAGGGTGTCTACCATTATGTGGTCACTGTATGGAGTTAACATACAATCTGCAAAGCCTGTGTACACTGGTATCTACCACTCCATGGTCACTGTATGATGGAAATATTGGTTTTAGTGTAATGGTTTACGTTAAGACACAGTTTGGCGGTATCTCCCAAGTCTCCTGGATGCTGAATAGGCTATCCACCGTCTAGGAAAACTGGGTGACAGCAAACCCTTCAATTAGCTTTCTTCTAGAGCTTTTACATGGTTATAGTTGGCGTGGCTTTTGCAAAGGGGTGTGGCATGATGTGAAAGGGGCGTGGTAATTCAAATTGTTAATGGGGGCATGTTCAGGTTTAGTGCCTAGGGCAGCATGACCTATAAATACAGCCCTGGGTAGGGAGATATATAAAGCCCCCACCCCCAGTAGGTAGATAGGTATATGCTGGAAAAGTGAGGATTCTAAAATGTTTGTGTGGTAAATTCTGCAGAGACTAGTAATGGCCAGGAGAATTAATCATGGCGGTCTGGGCTGGATGGAGAGGAAAAAGAAATGAGAACGACTCTCATCATAGAAGACATCACCTGTGAGTCACTTTGTGTAACTGTACTGTAATCACTTATGTGTGAAGAGCCTATGTATACAGGTATCTATATGGTCACTGTATGGAGGTAATATATAGTCTGCAGAGCACCTGTATACAACTGCTATCTACCACTAACTGGTGAATGTATGGAGGTAATATAGAATCAGCACTTCTCCCCATTTGACCCAGCTGTTTTTAATTAGGAGTAGTATGAATAAGGACTACTACCCTCTTTTTTCAGTCTGCTTGTTGGGAGCCCATGGAAAGGTGAGTGTTTGGGATCTTTTATTTTGTGTTGTTGTGCTTTGTGGTGGCCATTATTGCAGTGTTGCATTGCCTGTTGGGTCTTGTGATCCATAGCCAGGGGGCTTGGTCTGGCAGCAATGATTTTGTTGAGCCACTCGGTTGTTCCCCTTGCTCGTGCTGCTGTTGCTGCGGTGGTGGCCGCCATGAGGTGCCACACCATAGTGTAGGGACCCACTTTATAGAAGTGGCAAGTGGGCTTATATTGTTTGATCTAAAAGTACACTTGCTGAGAAGTAATAGATCAACATATGGTAAGTGTATATGCGGTCCATATTTCTTTTCGCTTTTCCTGGAGTAAAATATAAATATGTTATTTAGGGCATGCCCCCACGGCAAGGGTTATTGGTCGGTTTTTCAGATGGTTTGCGGTTTTACAAACAGTCTGAAAACCGACATGCAACGCTCCCCCGTAAACTTTAATAGAAAAAACATTTCCGCCGGACAGATTTTGACACCGCCAGCGGTCCAAAATCTTCTGCCCAGGTTTTAGGGCAGAAGATGAACATGCAGGTGCGGAGGGGGGCAGCTTGAATCCGCAAACCGCTGACAAAAACCGTCCCCTTATGTGCTAAAAAAAATACAAAACACCAGTCGGGACATGGGTTGAGGAAGGGACTCCAACAGTACACACTACTACCAAACAGATCAATAGGCTACCCAAGATGCTAACCTATAATAAAATAAGAATCATACTGAGATCTCTAGAGGGATATAGCCCAGTTTCAATAATGTGTGGGCATATACTCTGTTCCCATGTAGTATGAAAGTTATTTGTATGGTCTAAATAAGGATAATTGAACACATTCCTGTATCTCAGGTAGTGACTCTTCATTTTGTGCTTGGAAATGTTAAACCTGAAAGGGGTCATTGTATGCAGTGGATGCAGCAGCAGCAAGCAGGCACCAGCACCTCATTAATTTTTATTTTTAAGCAAAGTGGACTACAGTTTCCACACTCTTTCTCTAAGAAGCCTCGAATTTTCAAGGAATCGAGTCAAGAGGGTAAAAAAAAAACTGATAGACGTGGTGGAGGAGGTACACACTCATTAAGCAAAGAGATCTTGCTGGAGAGTGAGGAGGGGGAGGCGGGAGTTGTGTGTCTAATGCAGGGTGCAGAGCTGCTTAACACCATTCTGGGCCCTAGGTTTTTTGCTGTGTGGCATGCCCCCCAGACCAGTTCACATGCAAGTCATATAGCAACTTCATGTGGTCAGCCATCCTTTTAACCCAGGCCGGGCTGACTGACCACATGAGGTTGTTATATGACAACTTTATGTGGTCAGTCATCTTGACCTGTGTCACTGTCTTCCAGAACCTTTCTCTAGTTTGCAACAAACTAATGTTCTTTGCCCGCCATGTGAGCTGGGACTGACAGGACAGGATCAGCAACACTCTCACTGGTGGTCTTCACCAGCAGAAGGATAACACATGAGGCGGGGTTGGAGCAGGGATGAGCTGGGGACGTACAGCGGCATTGGAAGAGGGTGAATCAGGTTACATTTTCTGGTGGAGAGGAGACTCACTGATCTGAAATGGACATGCTGCTGCCAGCCTGTTCTGACCGTAAAGGCAAATAAACGCATTAAAATTGCGGGACGATTTCGCCCGCAATTTTGCCAAGGGGTCGGGGTGGGGCTGGCAGCCCGCCGGCCCCATAGACATGCATTACTCATGTCACTTATCTCCCCGCTCGGCGTATTGCGCAAGCAGGGAGAAGAGACGTAATCCATAGTTCACTAAAGAGTATGTGATTACCGGTAATGATGGGATGTACTCGCTCCATAGGCTTGAAAACAGTGTGAAATATGTCCCCCCCCCCCCCCCCATTTTAAGCGTTGAACAAAAGCCTAAAGATTAGTTTTCACCAGCCCCCAGTGGGCACCCTGTGCTCAATGGGCCACCGAGTAGTCACCTACCCAGCCCAATCATAAAGTCGTCTCTAGTGCAGAGATCCCTACACTAGGGGACACAGTGAGGAGACAAAGAAATTAATGAAAGCCCATAACGCACTTTGAGGAGAATAAAAAATTCTCTAGAACAGTTCCGTTAGTTGTCCACAGCACCCTGTTCCACCACAGAAGAGGATCCTGCACAACATTTAATTGTGTCCTTTAATCTTATTGTTGTGGCCCCAAGATGGATCCAAGTGTAACACCATATTTGCTGCAAAAAAAGAGTAGTGAAATTTGGGAAAAAAAAACAACATGTTCTAGGAAATATGCCAACATCAGTGGCAACTTGGCCCCAAAGTTGGACTGTGTATTTATTGTATTTCTGTAGCCCTTGAAGATTATTTATTCTCTCCTGATAATAAGATGTGCGCTAGCTGTCACTTGCAATATTGTAATATGTGATTTTCCTCCACTGTACATCACATTTATACATGTTACATAGAAACTCTTATCACAACCGTTGTTAAACCTACTGTAGGTTATTTTATTTTATAGGACTTTTAATAGTTTCAGCCCATTTCTTTCTAAAGTTTAATTTTAAACCCCAACCATAATACGGAAAAATATTTTATTGAGTTGTGCTAGTGACTTTTTTGCACTTTTTTAATATGTACCTGACACACCAACATTACTGACACACCAATGTTTAACCTCCCCAAAATAAATCTATAAAGTAGAGCTTTATTATTATTTCTTGTAAATGTTGAAATGAAGATGAAAATTTTCCAAATACCCGTGCAGAAGGAAGGGTAAAGTTTTTCCTGGGGGAAAGAACCTAAATACATTTTTTTTAAAGTCGCATCTAAACCATTAAAGAGCCTTGAAACATGACTAGGAATTTCAAGCCAGTAACTCTTCCATAAAAAAATCTCCCAAGTAACGCTGTTTTGGAAATTTGGGCTTTTCAGAGCAGCATTAGGTTCTGGCTGTTTGAGTGAGTGACCTTTAATGTAGTTCGAGGGAGGTAAAGTTTCACCTTTTTAGACAAACCCAAAAAAGGGCATGGAACTTTTAGGCCATGCATTCCCCACGTAAAAAAATTTAAATAAGAAGCTAAAATTTTGGCTTAACTCTAGAAAAATTTTTAGAGCCCCAATCTGTTTGCCTAAGCTTGCTTTCCCCCCAAGCCTGACAAATTCAATTGGAGGCATTGTATGGTAATGAGGTGAGAACTACAAGATACACTGACTACATAGTTTGGAAAAAATGAATGTTACAAGTACTGTAGACACTGCACTTTTTTCCACAATGGAATGTTATATGGCTTATAATCTCCTAATATTTTTTGTACCTCCAAAGGAGGGGGGCAATTCCCCAAGTGATTGTACATAATAATCTTCCTAAAAAGAAACTAAAAATGGCAAATGTCACAAAATCACAACCAATTTTACATTTTTAATACAAACTACAGCTGTGTATACATTGAATGGATCACCATTGGGTAAATATACAGAAAGGAAAGATATAGCAGAAATAACTAATAGTAAACTAAATTATAACTAACAATTCCAATTTGCTGCATCTAAAACAAACAAGACATTGCCTTATTTTGGAAAGGGCTATACACTACAATTCACATTATTATGCAAATTATATTTTTCTCTGATTGACCTAATAAATGTTGAAATCATCAACCGTTTTAAATAAATCAAGTTTTATTGGATAAAACTCCCAATGATAACCTTTCTTTTCAAAATGCAAGAACTGGAAATTGACTGTCCCAAATTATTCTGTACAGCAGAGTTACAAAACATTTCATTGGTTATAAAGATTTTAATAAGAATTTGCAGCATTAAGAGGTCATATTTACTAAATTTACTAAATTTAAAAAGCTATTTCAATCAACAATGTAACAGACCAAGTTACAAGTTACATATGAGCTCCTCTTTGCTATCACCTTCACAATTCTTGCATCCATTGAACATGTGAGTTTTTTGAGAATTTTTTGCTGGATGTCAGAGTTGCCTCCAAAAACTGCAGTTTTGATGTGAACTGCCTCCCACGCTCATAAATCTGTTTCTTGAGGACACTTCAAATTTTCTCGATTAGGTTGAGGTCTGGGAAGAATGGTGGCAGCATCTTTTTATGCCCATAGCAGCAAGTGACGCAGATATCTTTTTTGCACCATGTGATGGTGCATTGTCCTTCATGAAGATGATTTTGCTATGGAAGGCATTTTCACACCTTCAGGGACCCTAAATGGGGCCTACCAGCTCTCTACCGATTAATCCAGCCCAAAACATGACTTCAGCACCTCCTTGCTGTCTTGTTGGGACATGGTGCCCATCCATTAACCATCCACTACTCTATCCATGTGAATCATCCAGGGTTGCACCGTGGGACCACTGCAACCGTTTCTGTTTGAGATCGGGATGGCTGAATAGTAAGTTTATTGACTACCGCCTCTGGAGGATTCTACATCTTGTGGCAGAGCGACCACTGGTAGTCGCATGATCCTGCCGGTGGGCAAGAGTCACCTATATTGAATCAGTGATTATATATTACTGACATGTACAGTAGCGGCTAGAATAGCTGCAAGGCAGCTATGTATGGGGTGGCTCTTTCTGGACAGCTATAGTGTTGGGTGGGTGTCTGTCCCCACATTCCAGGTCCCTGGGTTCCAGCCCAGATATTGTATAGCTCTCTGGAGACCTATTAAAAGCCTCCTACTTCAGGTGTACAGGGGGCATGGTGGGCTACCAGGCAGTGGTAGCAACAGGAGAGCTAGTGTGTGGAGGCTCTGGCCCCCAGAGGCTTGAAAGAAGCCGGGACCCAGCAAGAGATTGGGAGAGAGTTTGGTGAGACGGAACGTTAGGTCCTGTTCTTTAGTGAGAGAGGGACTCTTTGTATATGTATAGTGAGTAGCCAGACAGCAGAGGTTTTTTTTATTTAAGTATGTAACCTACTTGCCTCAATAAAACTGGTTGAGGCCAGTGAAACTAAAAGCCTGCAGTCGTAGTGCCTTATATTGGATGTGCCAATACCGATCTATGAAAGACAGCAATCCTGTGAGCAATGACCGCCTAAGCTGCTCCAAGATGGCGGCCAAACGTGAGTGAGTGTTCACAATTTTGAGGTTCGTGGGACTCCAGAGGCACCAGCAGCTTCAAATACCTGTTTGCTGCTTTGGTAGGCTTTTTGGGCAGCTGCTCTTTTAATCCAACACATTTGTCTGTCAGAACCCTTGCTCATTATGCCTTTATCTGCACAAACTCATCAGTGCATGGGAGAGGTAACATACTCCCACATTACCATCAACTATCTGGATATTTTAAAAATTTAACCAGTTCCTGACCAGAGCGTTTACCCTTTTTCCTGACCAGGCATTTTCCTTTTCCTTAGTAGACGCAAGTTTGAACACCATAACACTTTTTCACGCTTGATTCTTCTACAAGTTTTTTGCCATTTTTCTGAGATATGATAGGCTTTATATTAATGTAATTTTAACATTAGAATTATTTATTTTTGTTTTAATAACACAAAAGAAAATGGTAGGAAACACAAGTCTGTTTTTCATCATTTTTATTTATTTATTTGTTTTTTTAACAGCAGAAGTGGCACTAAAATAAGTTATTATATTAGTTTTCCATCACAGACATTTATCTGTAGGGATTTTAAAGTTATAGGGTCATCAATAGCAGGGATAAAAGTGTGTGTTGTTTTTTAATTATTTTATTTTACATATTGTGCCCTTCATAAGGTCAGAAAAAAAGTATTTTGGGAGATGGGAGGCATTTTTATGTAAAAATGATTTCCTCTGTAACTGAAGCTGATATGTTAGCCCCAGTTACAAGGGAAATACACCCCCTAAAGTTACTGGGTCTGATAAGATCAGCTCATGCAGCTACCGATCCCCAGTGGTCACATGACCAGTCATTAAGTGCTGTATATATAATGATTGAGAAGACAGGGACAGTAATAAAATATCCCTGCCTTCTGAGTGTGCAGCTGCAAAATCTGCACGGTCTTTCCAGAATGTCCATGAAACGTTAGATGACGACTGTCTGGGCTGTCAACATCTTGTTAAAAAAGGGGTTGAACACCTTCCACGAGAAAGGCGCTATACAAGATTACCAGTATTATTAACAATGGAGAATATTGACTTTCTCCTTATGAACTATGGCCTTTAAGTATAAAAGGTTGATTAATTATTTGCTAAGATAAAATTCGGGTATTTTGGTGCATGAACTGAAATGTAACATAGAGGGGAATACATTTTTTAGTGCCTTGTGCTCCAAAGTGTTAAACATAGGCAGTTACAAATACCACGGCAGGAAAGACAAAATAAACCGCACCATTGTTTAATTGGGACCAAGCAGAGGCACAAACAGAATACAGGTGAAAATAGAAACAGAAGATTCAGAAGACTACTGACCACACAAAGACCGCAATGCATGTACCAGTAGGAAAGAGCCTACCGGATGTCTGATCTTGTTGTATCTCATGTGAGCTGTACGATAAACATATTGATGCTAAAAAGAACATTGTAAACCATTGCTTACAGTTATGAAAAGAAGGAAGTATAAAAAGGTATGACACAAAGTAAAACATTGCTATGGCTCCTGACTTTGTGTTACAACTAGAATGTTTCTGCCAAAGGAAATTTCTACCAAATTGTCATTTATATAAAGTTTCTTGTAATTATGTAAATTTTCTTATTGAGATGCCTCACATACAAACATGGGGAAAACTATAGTTATGTTAGCATATTAGCTGCTATAGGGTCCAGCGGTTCAGGGGGCTCACTAAGGTGTAAGAACATTGGGGTACATTTATTAATACTCTCTAAAGCTATGTTTACACATTGGATTTTACTGTGGAATTTGACACGTAATGTGCATCAAAATCCATGTGACCCATTAATTTTAATGGTCAATCTGTGCTGTAGTCGACACTGTACACTACAGCACAGTTTTTTTTTTACCCTATCTTATCTATTCTTTAAGGCAGATCCAGGCTGTATGCCATGTTGGGCAGCTGTGATGCGGTTTAGCCATATTGAAATGAGGCTAAACCACATTCAAATTAGGGGCGAAGACTGTTTCTGTAAGTTAAAATCCACAGCAAAAATCCAAGGGTATCACATGGATATTTTTCCGTTTGGAAAAAGCCAATGAAGTGATCATACACTAATGCTTTTCCAATGTAAACTTAGACTAGCAACTCAACAAATTCATAAACATGAAGGATCCAGAGAAAATTCTTGAAATAAATTAGAGTACTTTTTTTCACCGAATTTTCTCTGGATCCTTCATGTTTATGAATTTGTTGAGTTGCTGTGCTGGGTTCTTTGCCGGAGCCAGGATTCCGAGCGCCGGTGAAAACTACTTACCCAGCTGAGGATTTGATTACCATGCTTCGAATGGAAGCGAGGTGAGCGATCCTTCACTCTGCATTATTTGCGTAAACTTAGACTAGTCAGGTAAAGATTCAACAGATTTATCCATATATAATATATCTGGTACCCTCTTGGAGTGTGTAGACTAACTTTTAATAATTTACTGTTGAAACCAGATGTTTACATACACTATATAAAAAGACACATATGCATGTTTTTCTCGCTATCTGACATCAGAATAAACCTTACCCGTTTTAGGTCAATTAGGATTACCAAAATTATTTATATTTGCCAAATGTCAGAATAATGAGAGAGATAATTTTTAAGTTGTTTTTATAACTTTCTGCAAAGTTAAAAGTTTAAATACACTAGGATTACTATGTCTTTAAACAATCTGGGACAGCCCATATGATGATGTCATGTCTTTGGAAGCTTCTGATAGGTTTATTGACAACATCTGAGTTAATTAGAGACATGGCTGTGGATGTATTTTAAAGCACACCAGAAACGCACTGCTTCTGTGTGTGACATCATGGGAGAGTCTATTGAAATCAGCCAAGATATCAGAAAGGGAACTGTGAAATTGCACAAGTCTGGTTCATCCATGGGTGCATTTTCCACATACCTGAAGGTGCCTTGTTAATCTGTACAAGCAATTATACACAAGTACACACAAGATGGGAATGTCCAGCCATAATACTGCTCAAGAAGAAGACGGGTTCTGTGTCTCAGAGATGAATGTGCATATCAACCCAAGAACAAAAGCAAAAGACCTTGTGAAGCTGCTGGCAAAAGCTGTTAAGATTGTGTCAATATCCATAGTGAAACGATTACTGTATCAACATGGGCTGAAAGTCCACTCTGCCAGGAAGAAGTCATTACTCACAAAAGAAAACCCATAAAGAATGTCTGCAAATGCACACAGGAACAAAGATCTACATTTTTGGAGACACACCCTGTGGTCTGATGAAACTAAAATTTTACTTTCTAGCCATAATGACAATCGTTAAGTTTGGAGGAAAAAGGGAGAAGCTTGGAAGCCTAAGAACACCATCCCAACTGTGAAACATGGGGGTGGCAGCATGATTTTGTAGGGTTGTTTTACTGCAGGAGGGACTTGAGCTTGGAAGCCTAAGAACACCATCCCAACTGTGAAACACAGGGGTGGCAGCATAATTTTGTAGGGTTGTTTTACTGCAGGAGGGACTTGTGTACTTCACAAAATAGATGGCAACATGAGGAAAGAAGATTATGTGGCAATACTAAAGCAATATCTCAAGACATCAGCCAGGAAGTTAAAAAGATGGAGGAAATGGGTCTTCCAAATGGACAATGACCCAAAGCATACTGCCAAACTAGTTACTAAGTGGCTTAAGGATAACTAAGGGGAATTACAAACATGGCTCAGTTACATCAGTTCAGTCAGGAGGAATGGGCCAAAATTCCTACCAACTATTGTGAGAAGATTGTGGAAGGATATCCAAAAGGTTTGACCCAAGTCATACAGTTTAAAGGCAATGCTACCAAATACTAATAAAATGTATATAAACTTTTGACTTTTTAGAAAGTAATAAAAATGCATTGAAAAAATATCTCTCTCATTATTCTGGCATTTGGCAAATATAAATATTTGTGGTTCCTAATTGACCGAAAAGAGGTAAGGTTTATTCTGATAGTCTGTCAGATAGTGAGAAAACATTCATATGTGTCTTTTTATATAGTGTATGTAAACTTCTGGTTTTAACTGCATTGGTTACCTTAGTTTATGCTATCAACTGCATCAGTGCATCAAAAGTGTTTGGTATTTTTAGGCACACGTCGTAGCATGTTAAGCCACACTTACTTCCTGTAAAGCCGCTTTAAAAAAGCTATGCCCTTTTTTGTTGGACACAGTGCAGGAGTGTCTAAAAACAGTCTAAAAGGTATAATCAATATGATGCAAAGCATATAAGCCAGTATCTTGACAGAAATCGCCCCAGAATTCCTTTGCAAGTGCCATAGTAAATTTACTCCATTGTTCCTTTTTGTGGGGAATAACAATTTGTTGATTTTCTACAATCTAGCACTAGTAGGTGGGTTCTGTGATATGTGAAATTATTGTTTCTACTTTTTATGTTGCTATTTTTGCTGCTCTCTGTTTCCTGACATGTTGTCATAAGACCCATTTCATTTTGCATTGACGCTTTATCAATTCTAATTATGCCCCTATGGGGACAGAGGTGATGCCAGATGTGCCTTTGCATAGGGAATGGCATCAATAGTTTCTGGCTAGGATAACATGGCAGCTTTTCTGTTACAGCAAATGCATTATATTTAGAGATGGGCGAATTTCTAAAAAATTCGATTTGGTGACCGCCGAATTTTCCGACAAAATTCGTTTTGGTCCGAATTGCTTCGGGACAAATCGTGTTAAACACAGCTATTTCCAGGCTGCACAGAGCCGGGTAGGGTCCCTGTAGAATGTTGTGCCTTTGGTTTAAAATATGCAGAGGTTGGTTTCATATAATGCTTGGTTTGGGTTTCATATAATGTTGTTTTTTTAGTAGGACACGAAATTTGACTGGCCGGCTCTTAGAATCGTTAAATAAAAAAATTCCTTGGGAAATTTAAGAGGGCAAAAAGCCCAAAAAACTCAAGGGGGGGAATTGTAGCCTGATAAAGTCATGGCAGCGACAGCGGGAAAAAAAAAAACAAGTGGGGGCTCAGGTGGCAACATCAGTGACAGAGTGTGGAGGGTGACGGAAAGCACCCACAGCGCATAAAGGTCGGAGATTTGGCACAATGACATTCGGGAGGTGGAAAAAAACGGGGAGTGGGCCCCACGGGAGTGGCAAAATTGCAAGTGGGGAGAGCACGGCAGCACCCACAGAAGGCAGCATGGGGTCAGACAATTGCACAATGAAGAGTGTGGAGGTGACAGCAGCGGGGCCCCCGCAGCATGGGGGTCAGGAGGGAAATTTGCCCATTAGGATGGGCAAAAAAAAAAAGGGAAAGGTAGGCCCAGATTTGGCCAATGCCCAAGTGTGGGGGTCACGGGGGTGGAAAACACCCAAGCAGCATGAGGTCG
Organism: Phyllomedusa bahiana; assembly: GCA_025379985.1. Lineage (NCBI taxonomy): Eukaryota > Metazoa > Chordata > Amphibia > Anura > Hylidae > Phyllomedusa > Phyllomedusa bahiana. The sequence continues at coordinate 94,767 of JAODAL010004034.1, read as the reverse complement.
ACAGTGGCAAAATTTGACTTTCCCTGGGGGGTGACAAAAACGGGGGTAGGCCACGGGAGTGGCAAAATTTGACACAGTCTGGGGGCATGGCACAGCCAAAGCAGCAGCATGAGGTCGGAACAGTGGTACAAGGGAACAGAGTTTTGGTGGGTCAGGGCAGCACCCACAGCAGCGGGCCATGGGGTCAGACAGTGGCACAATAAACGGGAGTTTTGTAGGTCAGGCAAGCCACGGGCAGCGGGCATGGGGAAAACAGGGGCACAAGGGAAGGAGTGTGGGGTGACGCAGAAAGCCAAAGCGCATGGGGGCAGAGAGGGGAAACCCAATGAATTATGGCGGGTTTGGCAAAAACAGGCAGTAGGCCACGGGATTGGCACAATGACACGTGTGGAGGCAGGGGGAAGCAGCCACAGCAACCCAGCATAAAGGTCAGCAATTGCAAAATTGACGGGAGTGTGGAGGTGACAGCAGCGGGCCAAACGCAGCATGAGGTCAGAGAGGGGCCAAAAAGGGACATTTGGGGGTGGAAAAAAAACAGGAGTAGGCCCAACAGAGGGGCACAATGCACAGTGGGGGAGGTCACGGCAGCAGCCCCCAGCAGCGCTTGAGGTCAGCAGGGGCGAATGACTTTCTGGAGGGGGGAAAAAAAAAACGGGAAAGTGGCCACAGAGGGGCCAATGACACGGGTGTGGGGGCAGGCAGCACCCACAGCAGCACCCAAGCATGAGGTCAGACGGGGGAACAAGGGACATTCTGGAGGGGGGCCAAAAAACGGGTGGGGCCACAGAGGGGACAAGCCCCAGTGTGGGGGGCCCCGGGCCCAGCAGCCACAGCAGCAGCAGCATGAGGTCGACAGTGGAACAAGGACATTTTGGGGGGTGGAAAAAAAGGGAGAAGGCCCACGGGGTGGCACAAGGGCACGTTGTGGAGAAACGGCAGAGCCCAGCAGCACCCTTGAGGTCAGGAAAATTGCAATGACAGGGGTGTGGGGGGTTTAAAAAGCAGAAGCCACACCCGCATGGGGGTAAGGAGTGGGAAACAATGCCCATTATGGGGGGTGGCAAAAAAACCGGAGTGGGCCCACAGGTGGCCAGACACGGTTGTGGAGGTAACGGCAGCACCCACAGCACCCAGATGGGGTTTCAGACAGGGGCGAAGACTTTTCTGGAGGTGGCAAAAAACAGGAGTAGGCCACAGAGGGGCCCCAAGGGACACAGTGTGGGGGGGCCAGGGGCCAGCACCCACAGAAAGCAGCAGAATGGGGTTTCAGACGGGGGCCCAATGAAAAATTGGGAGGTGGAAAAACGGGAGTAGGCACAGAAGTGGCAAAATTGACACATTTGTGGAGTTCCCGGTAGCAGCCACAGCCCCGCAAGGGGTTTCAGAAAAGGGGCCACAATGACGAGTGTGGTGGTCCCGGGCAGCAGCCACAGCGGCAGGTGAGGTCGGGCCAGTGGCCCCAATGCCCTTTTGGAGGTGGAAAAAAAACAGAAGTAGGCCACAGAGTGGCCCCAATGACAGAGAGGGGAAAGGTCACGGCATCAGCCCAGCAGCAGCATGGGGTTTCAGACAGGGGGCACAAGGGACAGTGTGTGGGGGTTTCCGGCAAAAGGCCACAAGCGGGCAGCATGAGTTCAAAAAAAGTGGCACAATGATTTTTCTGGAGGTGGAAAAAAAAACAGGAGTGGGCCCCACAGAGTGGCAAAAATGACAGGTGGGGAAAGGGTGAGGGCCCAGGAGCAAAAGAAATGAGGTCAGAGAGGGGCACAATGACACAGTGTGAGGGTCACGGCGCAACCACGGGCAGCAGCAGGGAGGTCAGACAGTGGCCAATGACATTCTAAAGGTGGAAAAAAAATTTGGGTTAGCCCACAGAGTGGAACAAGGACCACAGTGTGGAGGGAAACCGGCAGCCCCAAACCCCAGCAGCAGAATGAGGTCAGAGGTGGAAATGGACAAAAAGTGTGGTGTCCCCGGCCCACCAGAAAACAGCCCCGGCAGCTTTGAGGCCCATAAAAGGGCCCAATGACAGAGTGTGGAGGTGGGTGGAAAACCCAAGCCCCTGGAAAAAGAGGGTTTTGGTGGGATGGAAAACTGTCGCAAAAGTGGGGCATCAGACGGGTGGCGGCATCGGGAAAAATGGCTGGGCAGGTTGTTTAAACCCAGCCCCCATTTCTCAAAGTTTTGGTTAGGCGCCCAAGGGCCTGATGTAATCTGACTCCCAAGGCATTGGTGGGGGAAAAACCCTTTGGCCCGATCCCCCCTGATTCATCTTGACAAAGGTCAGTCCTTCCACATTTCCCGGGGAAAAGGGGTTCCCCTTGGGGGAAAACGATCCCCCCGGGCCCCCTAAACCCCCGCTTGATGCCACACTACGGGCCCGGGGAAAGGGACAGCTTCTCCCTGAAAATCGGCAAGTTGCAGCCACAACCCAGTTTGGCTCCCCATTTAGTCCAGCGGGGGATCTTCAAAATGGGGTGGCGGGAGGGGTGTCCAAGTGGGCCCCCACCTGTTCTTTAAAGGGCCGCCCCGGCCCTGCTGCTGCGGGCCTGGCGACTGCCCCCCTTCATTTGGGGGGGATGAAGGAAGCGGGCTCCCCAGTGACTCCAGCTTGGGTTTGTCCCTAATGGAGTGGTACTGCTCCTACCCCCAACCCCTTCCCCAGCGCAGTAGTAATGGCGCTGAAAAAACCCCCCGGTGTCAGACCTGCCCAGGGGGAGGGCGATCCCGCACATAGGCAGGGGGCCCAATGATTAAAAGAATTTCCCTTTGGGTATTTAGTTTGTTTTTCCCTTTTCAGCAGGGGGAAAAAAAAGGCCCCCATTTTGGCCCCCTTTGGGCGGGGTAAAATTTGGGTGGGGCCAAAAGCCCACCCCTCTGCCGGATGCTGACTATTCGGTGTCACTAAAAGGAAAATGAGCTTTGCTGTGGGCCACCCTCCCAAAAAGTGCCCCGAGGGGCTCCCCCTCCCATCTCCATTGTATATGCCACATTTGCTTGCGGGTCATCTGTTCTTCTTCCTAATCTAAATCTCCCTCCCCCAAAGCGGGCCCTGCTCCCTTCTTGCCCCACCTGGAGAAAAATCCACCATTTCACCAGCCCAATGCTTTGCTCCAATGTTCCCTCCCCCATTTCATTTCCCCCCCGGGACTATGTGGGAGTTTAGTCGCCACGTTTTCCAGTCCCCTGCCCAGACAGTTTTTCAGCATCTGTTCCAGGACATAAGAAGGGGGGAATAAAACGTTATTCTTTCCCCTGTCCTGGCCCACGGGCAAAATAACGTCACCTCCTCGGGAAAGGCCCCTCAGCAAACGGCCGGTGTCACGCATGAAAAATGACACTGGTGTACATCCCAAAATTACCCAGGGGGAAATATTTGTCGTTTTGGAAACATCAAAAATCGTTAATGGCCTTTTTTTCTGGGTTATTTTCAGTCGGTTTTCCAAAATGTGCAAAGGGTGGGAAATTTTTAAAGGGGGAACAAATTTCATATCAGGTGTGTTGGGGGGGGCCCCTTCTGCCCCCTTCAAATCGGGAGGGGGGTTCTTTGGTTTTTTAGGTTTTGGGTTGAAGTGCATGCAAAAGTTTCCGGGGCCCTTTTTTAGAATCTTTGAAGATCGGTGGAAAAAGGGGCTTTTAGGAACCTTTTTTCCAAAAAGATTGAACATTTGGCCATTGGGGGAAAGCAAAGGGGCCATCCCTCCTTGGGTTTCAGCGGGACCCATGTTACTCCCAAATTTTCTGTCAAATGGTTCCCATTTGCAGTTGGCGCGGAGAAAGGGCCCCCCATCGATTTTCTTGCTGATGTGGGCGCGGAGCAGTTCCTCCCCTGTGTGACTTCGTTTTGCCAGGCAAGCCAAAATTTCAGAACTGCGTGAACCCCCCGCTGTTTCCCTACAAAATGTTTGGGAGATGGAGCAATATTGTGGAGGCTGGGGTGGTTTGGGGGTGGTGGTGGGGAGGAGGAGGGGGAAAATTGGCGGGAGCCCCAGTTTTACAACGTGGAGGAGAAAGCAAACGTTTCCCGTCGGGTTGTTTTGGGGGCCCGGGCCCGGAAGCACCCTTCACCCAGTGGGCCGTAAAGGACATTTTACTGGCCCTTTACCATAGTTACGTCCAGACTGCGCCGCCCTGCACCTTGGAACAAACCAATAAGCCCAAAGGGCTGGGCCCCCTTCTGTTTAATATTTTTGAAGTGGTGGTACGGGCCCTTTTTTGGAAAAAAAATTACGGGTTGGAACTCTCCCCTCTGGCTCGGCACAAAACCATTAGTTCTCTGAAAACGGGGGGGGGGTTTCCCCCATTTTGGGAAAAGGGGGGGTCTGCTAGTTCAAAACAAATTGGAAAAGGGGGAAAGGTCCGCTTTTTGCCCCCTTTTGGATGGTTGGATGATACGTTGTCTTTTTGCAATCCCCCCTCGCTAAACGACTGCTGGCACCATGAGTAGCAAGGAGCAGGAGCTTGGCCGGGGGATGATGGCCCAAAAAGAAAAAAGCTCCCTTTTGGAGGTGGTGGAGCCTTTACTGCCCGCAATGGCATGTGTTCCACTGGGCGCCCGCTGTGCTTTGCTGCGGCGGCAAGATGGACCCCAATCTGAGCCACTTTCTCCCGGGCCACCGGGATGGGACGGCATGTTTTGGGCAGGGCCGTGGTGCCAAATTAGCCCCCTGGCCACGCTTCACTTTCTGCCCACGATTCTACTATATCATATTCGGCCCCCTTCGGGTTTTAGCAAAGAACTGCCACACCGCCGAATATTGTTTTTACCCCAACGCTCCGCCTGGGACTCTCCGCCACTGCCTCCTGACCCCTGTGGCTTTTTTCTTCCCCTGCGGGGGTTTTTTCTACCCCGTGGCCCCCTGGTCCTGACCTCACACTGTGCTACCCTGCTGATCACGGCCCAAAACCCACTTTTTGGGCTGCCCCGGGCCTGCGCGCCAAGCGCCCCTCTTCTCCCTGACGATGATGAACCCTTGTTTCCCACCCGCTCCCAAGTGCGGTGGGCTACATTATCATAAATTTTGTTTTTCATGACACTGCTGTCTCATACCGGTCTTGTTATGCAAGGCTGACCCCTCACAACATGACCCCCCATCCCATCTCCACACTATATTTTGGCGCCTCTGCAAGAAGCAGAGGATTTTGGGCCCCATTTCTTCGCTGCCAAGTAATGCTGACTGCCCTCCTAAAATTGTTCCCCCTCGCTTATAGTGGCGTGAGCCCAGACCACATGGAGACTCTGGCTGGGGGAAACCCGGAGGGGCCGGGGGGTTGGGGGGCAGGTGGGGCGCTGACCCGCCCCCCGGGCCATGCCAACAAAGGGTTGTGTCTGGTTTTCCCACCGATTTGGCGGGGGTTGTCGTGCCCATCTGGGAGGTAGGGGATAAAACCTGCAACCAACAAGAACCTTTGGGGTTGCTGAACAACACAGTCCCTAATGAAGCGGCATTTCCCTGGCCCTAAACCGAGTGCCCTGCGCGAGTCCCTTGCTGTCTGGCCGGCCTGCCCCCGGGATGTTTGTGCCCTGCCCACTGCAGGTGAAGAGTTTTGCCACCCCTCTGTCTGACATATTTTTTTCTAAATGTAAGACACTTTTAATGAAGATATTTTATATGTAAATACACACCCGATTTTGATCCCAAATGAACCCCTAACAAGCTTGGGAAACCTTTGGGGTATAAATTCTCTCCACAAAAGGGCGGAAAAATTTACTTGTATGTGCCGTTTAAAAAAACTGATTTTTCTGAAAATAAAACACAAAAAGGCTTAAATTTAAACCCTTGGATATGAATTTTGTACAGGGAAAAATTTTTTTTTTTGGGGGTGAAAAAGAAAGTTTCTTTTATAAGTCCAAAAATGCAGAAAAAAACTTTGTTTTAACCCCCGGATATAAGTTCACAAAAAAATGTGTGCCAACATTACCCCTTTGTAGGGGTTTTAATTGGATTTTTACGAACAAAACAATAGAAAAAATTGTAATTAACCTTCGGATATGAATTATGCTACAGCAAAATTTTCTTCTTTGGCGGTGAAAAAAGAAGTTTCTTTTACTAAGTACACTGCAGAAAATACTTAGTTAAATCCCTTGGATGAAAATTTTGCGCAAAAGAAATGGGGCTGCCGACAATTACCAGCTTTGCAGCATGTTAAAACGGCGTGTATGTTACAGAACACAACAACAGAAAAACTTGTAATTAACCTTCGGTTATGAATTATGCTACAGGCAAAATTTATTTTTTGGCGGTGAAAAGAACGTTTTTTTTTTTTTACTAAGTCCCAACTGCAGAAAAATACTTAGTTAACCCTTGGATGTATATTGCGCAAAAGAAATGTGCTGCCACAATTACCCCTTTGTAGCATGTTAAAACGGGTGTTTTTTTACGGCCCACAACAACAGAAAAACTTGTAATTAACCTTCGGTTATGAATTATGCTACAGGCAAAATTTATTTTTTGGCGGTAAAAAAAGAACTTTTCTTTTAGTGACCAAAACAGCAGAACAACGCTTTAATTAACCCTGGATCTAAATTGCGCAAATGAAATGAGGTGCCAAAAATTAAGTGTATCGGATTGTAAAAACGCTGTTTCTTAACGGGAATACAACAGGAACAGGCTTAGATAACCCTTGGGTATCAAAGTGCTGAAGAACTGAGCAGAGAGCATTAAATGTATATGCAGCTGCATTGGACGCACACTGGACTTCAGTTCCAATACCCCACAAAATCAGAATTAGAACGTAAGAGAAGCATTCTCGGAGACAAGCTGTGACACCCCCAAAAAACGCTGTATAAAAATTAGTTCTTTATATCAGCTATCATAAGCAGCCGGGCAGCACCTTCCCTACTCAGTAAAAGTGAGTGCGGTATGAGCTCCCAGCGTTGCACGGACTTATTAAGTTCGGTGACGTCACAGAATCCCACCGGTCTCTGATTGGCTTCATCTCTGCACATGTCATGTAGGCTATGCCCTTCTTCCTCCCAGACTTCTTTACCACAGAAAAATGGGACATAAATCACCACAAAATTACAAAGCCACACTTACAGCTCAATGGCTGGTGGATACACTGAATCCCTGCAGCAGGCCTCTCTGGCCCTTGTGCTGCATGGGAAAAGATAGCAGGTGCCGTTAATTAATTAGCAAATTCTCTAGGAGCTAGTTCAACACCTGGCATGCAAAAAGCCACAGGTATAATACATGGGGAGACTGCAAAAACTGCAACAATACCGATTGGAAGAATTGATACTAAGATAATTCGATACAAAGTGGTACACGCCATTCATACAGTTTCACCAGCTGGTGTAACTTCTTTGCCCCATGTAAAGCATGTAGACTCGCAGCCATTTTATCAATCAAAACACGCTTCGTTCCCCGTGAATCACCCAAACTTCGACTTCGTTCAGAATCGAAGATTTCCTTAAATTCTTAATCGGAATTCACTTTGTTAGAATCAATTCGCCCATAACTAATTATATTATACAGTGGTCCCTCAACAAACAAAAATAATTGGTTCTGGGCTGATTGTTGTATGTTGAAACAATAACTATATGAGAAACTAGTAATCGATTCTATAGCCACAAAATGTTAATAAGATAGGAAAAATAAAAATAAATGAAGAATGATAAATATGCAAATATTACAAATAAAGCAAGTCTTTACTTTTAATAGTGACAAATAGCAACTGAAACTAGCTAATCTTTTTCTAGAAGGATATTTTTGTTTAAATCTAACTGCTCTTTCAAAATTGCAGACCTGTCATCGTGATATGTCAGAAGTTTTGAATAAGTGTCCTGATGCAGACACCCCATCGATCTCTAAAAACAAAGTGACAAAAGCGCTTAGCTGAGCACTGTCTTTCACCGCTATCTGATGACCTGCTCATAGACTTTATATAAAACTGTCTTCATCTACCGAGAAGAGACAGCACTCAGCTATAGCTCCATTCACATCAAGTTTTCATCCACGTCGGAATCCCAGGAGTCAAAACTTAGGGCGACATATATGAACGCAGGAGCGTCAAAGTGAATTGTCAAGTCTCATTTTCAGTGTATTATGCGCCTGATGTATGGATAAGTGTTTTTTTGTGTGTTCACCAAGATGGTGGTCTAAAGTTCGAACGCCTAGCCTAATGCGGTCAACATGTTTGAAATGGTTTGGTCTAATTCTCACTTTTTCCCACATAGGTTTCTCATGGGAAAAAAGTGATGTTTTAGACTAAAACCGTTTCATACATGTGGCCCATAATATGTGTTAGGCGCATTACAGAACTTAGGCACATAAGTAATGCGCCTAACATGTATTAAGGTTATAGACAGACTGGAAATAAGAGAAAAGTCATTAGAATAGCATGTCAGTGAATAGAAACTATGGTACTGATCCTGCTTTGAGGACCACAGGTCCCAGCAATATCTGTGCTGTGCTGGCTCTTGCTGAAATGTGAATAAAGGGTGAGGGGCGGAAAAAATAAATTTCAAATTTAATGTAGTAAAAATTTAAAATATAAAAAACTGAACAACATAATCAGTGGGTTATTTAATATAAAATTAGTTTAAGATTCTATGAATTTTAAATAAATTTTATAGGAAATATTTCTATATTTTGGGAAATATTTTTTTTATATTAATTTTATATGATCACTTTTTTCATTTAAATAATTAAGTTTTATACAGTTTGATAATTATAATAAATTACTTTTTATTAATGTACTGGTGTAAGTTGAGAAATATTGGACATTTTTGCCCCTTACAGCAAATCTAGCTTCACTTCAACTCCTCAGGCTCAGGCAGACCACATTCACATAGGTCTGCCTGTCCGAGCAGTAATGCGCCTTGCTTTGCCGAACCACATTCATATATGTGTCTAATATTACGAATGTGGTGTGACACACCTCCATTACACCCCCAGCATGCCCCCAGTACACCCCTTTATGTTAGGTGCATTCGTAAGTGTCGAGTCTAATGAACAATGTGCCTAACACATTCATTATGTGCATTAGACATTGCAGCCTGCTCAGTTAGGTGCATTGTACACCAGAAAAAGGGTGAAAAACCCTTTCATACATGTCGCTTTTAATGTGAATGGGGTCTTAGCTGAGTGCTGTCTCTTCTCACTAAGGGGCATATGCATGAAAACTGTATGAAAATATAAAAAAATGACATGGAGTTCCCTCCCATATTTTTTATAACCAGCTCAGGTAAAACCAATAGCTGCAACCTAATAATTTTAGGAAAATTTGGCTCTACCCACTCTAAAAATATCAACCTCCACACTCCTGGGAAACAAAATACCAAACCAAAACTAACCCCAAAGTCCAAGCACTATTTAAATAAACGGTCTGTCGGGACACCTCCATTCCAAACCTGGAATAAAGTAAAAAAAAAAGAAAAAAAAGGCACAAACTCAAAATTTTTGGGTATTTAAAATATACCCGGGCCCAACTACAGAACCCCCTTTCCCATTTTTATTAAAAAAATAGTTCCAAAATGTTGATTCGACAATATTTCCACCTGAATGGGAATTAGCCCAAAGGGGGGGAAGCCTAAAATAAAATATAAAATCCCCCCCCTTCAAAAAATGCACTTTGTTTAACCCCAAACCCCTCCACTTTTCCACAAACCAAACTTTATCCCCTTTTTTCCCTTTCATTTCTAGGGCATACACCCCATTTAACTCCCCCCTCCCCTACCTTCACACACACACTCATACTTCCCTTCCCCCACTGTAAAACACAAACACTCAAAACTCCCCTCTCCCAATCCCTTGATAAAACTCTCAAAACCCTTTTCCCCCACCTTATGTACGCACCTAGACCCCTCTCCCCCACTCTAAAACCCCCACACAAGTACACTTTTGACCCCCCTTTCCCCACTCTTCACCACATACAAACTAAAAAACCAAACAAACCCTCCCCACCCCCTCAAAACACCACCCCAAAACCCCCCTTTTCCCCCAAACATTTCAAACCCCTCCCTACCCCCACTCTTAAAACACAAAATAACCCCATCTTCCCACTCTTCACAAACACCCCAAACACCCCCTTTCCTTTTGGAAAAAAAACCCTTACCAAAACCCCGGGGGCTGAGCACTGACAGCCTGCAAAAGGGCTCGGGGCAAAGGATTGGATGGTCTCCACTCCCCTAAATCCCCCACAGTGCTTTGGGTTTCCTTTATCGACTGCACCTATGCAAATACCACAGAAGCAAGTTGCCCCCAGTAAAAAAAAAAAATTCGGGGGCGTTTCCCCTGGTCCCAAACTTTTAGTAAAAGAAAAATTTGCGGCAGGCATTTAGAGCTTTTTTAAAAGCAGCGGCAGAGGGGGCCTTTAAATTAATTAAAACCCCCTGTAATCCCCACAATCCCCAACATGGGCTACAAGGGTGTTAATTTTTGTGCAATTTTTACACCCTCCCTTCCCTTATTTTCCTGTTTTTGTTTTTTAAATTTGGGGTTTTGGTGAAAATTGGGCTATGTCTACACAGCACAGTATTTAAAATAAAAAGAAAAAAATCGACTGGGTCCCTCAATAGTCTAAAACCAGCATGGATTTTTTACGGGAAAATAAAACAAAAAACCGGCTATGCTTTCCGGGTGGAATAAAGAACATTTTTGTAAAAAGGGGCCCCCGGGACCGCTGTCAAAAATTCCCGTACCCCCAATTACTGGGGGCCGGAACCCCAAAACCCCGACCACGCTTTTTCCCGGGGCCAAAAAAAGACGAGGGTCCCAATTTTAAAAAAATCCCCATCGGATTTTGGGCAAATTTTCACTTGCAAAAATGGGGAAATTGGGGCCTTTAGGTTTTTTGTATAAGAAAGTAACGGGCCAAATCTTTTCACGGAAGGGGTGATAGCAAGTTCAACTTTTAAAAACCCCAAAAATAAAAGCATTTTTGGAAAACCCCAAAGTCAGTGGAAAATGAAACAAGGGGCAGGGGCTTGTGAGGGTTTTGTATTTTTTTGGGGGTTGAACATAGTGAAAAATTCCCTGGGTTCTTTTTAAATTTATCAGAGGTATTTAAAATTTTCTTTAAAAACTCCATTGTGATGAATCTTACCTTTTTAAGGGTTTCACGGGTAACCCATGATAGACTTTGAAGATTTCCCCTCTGAAAAAAATACTGAGAGATCCGGGATCTGCAGTGAAAAACTAAGTTCAGGGCCCCCTTTTTCCATGCTAACAAGAAGTTAGGGAAATTCTCAAAAATTTCAGCTGTGAAAATTTTTGTAGTTTTTGGGGCTACTAGTTCTTTTTATTTTTTTCTGAGAATGACTAAGGAGATTAAAATTTCTTGTTGAAATTCCAGTTTTTTGGGAAATTCCCAACTGGGGGCCACCCATCACAAATGCTTCAAAGGGGGCTCCCAAAGGGGAAATTGTTCACATCTTTAAATTAGTAAACGGACCATTTTTTTTATTTTGGGTCTTGGTAGGGGGCGTGATTGTTTTAAATTTGCCCTAAAAACCCCAAAAACAAAACAAAAAAAAAATTTTGAGGTGTTTAACATTTCAAAAGTATCTCACAAAAGGGGTTACCCCCCCTCACATTTTTGTAAATTTTAATAAGATTTTTCAGGGGAAAAACACTAAAAGATATCCCCTTTTAAAGTAAAAAAAAGGGCACCCCGGGTAAAATGGGGGTGTGCCCTGAAAATAACTCAACACACAAAAAATGAAAAAACCGTTTGGAAACAAAATTTGGGTAGCCCCTTAAAGAAAAAAGGGATCAAAGGGGGGCCCGAAGTGTCAATTTTTTGTGTGACCCCCTTTTTTTCCTTCCCCCCCGGCATTTTCCCCCCTTAACTCCCGGGGTTTGGGAATTACAAGGGGGTTTCCCACGGGTTTTTGCCTCGGGAACCCCTTTTCCCCACTCTTCCATGGCAACATCACAGGTTTGGTAATTTTAAAAAAACCCTTTGCGCTCCTCCACCTTCCCAATTTTGGTTTTTGATGCCTCAAGATGCTAAATAGATTTTAGTTTGAGACATGTTTGGGCCCAATCCGGGGCTTTTTGGGCCTTATTTTTTTTTAGAAAGGGCATTGACATCGGGAATGGGGGTGTTTTCGGATCATAAAAAACTGAAATACTGCCCGGGCCCCCCGGGTTTCCCAAAAAGGGAAGAGTATCAGGCTCTGTTTTAAGTATTTCACAGTATATGCGGGCGTTTCCACAACGGCGTTTTGGGTTGCGATTTCCTTAAAAAAAAAAAAAAAAAAAAAAAAAAAAACTACAAAAAACTGTGGCTACCCACGGGCTGGCGGGCCCCAAGCCATAACACTCCCACCCCCCAGGGTTTGACTGTGGGGCAAAAACACACTTGTCTTTGTATTCACCACTTGGTTTCCCCCAACACACCCTTGCCCCGCCATCTGTTTAACCAAATACTTTCCCCCTTGGGCCTCATCAGACCACAAAGAAACTATTCCAGTAACCCATGCCCTTTAAGCCCGGGGCTTGTTTACAGAAAACTGCATGTTTTTTCTTGTGCATCATCTCTAGAAAAATTTTCCTTCTAGGATGAAAAACCAGGGGCAGACCAATATAATGCAATGTCCAGTGAATGTTCCCCCAGGGATGGCAAAGGGTGACCCCCCCTTTACCCTTTTTAAACCCCTGCAGCATGCTGGGGAGCACTCAAAAAAGTATTTTAAAAAAAAAATTTTTCTACATAAGACCGCTGAGGATCACTCACTTCCCCAAAATTTTTTGGGCAACCATGGGGAGGGCCTTTTTTGGGGGGCCCCTTGTCTCGTTAAACTACGTAATGGAATAGGCCAAACCCGGGTTCACCCAACTTTCATGGTGCTGGGAAAACTTCTTATAGGCCCCCCAGGCCAAACTTTTTGTGGGGGGGAAAATTCTTTTTTAAAGATCCTCAAACATTTTTCAATTTTCAAAAAGGGGCCATTTGAACTTCCAATTTACCATATGGGGAAGATTGAGAGGGATAATACAGTTTAAACACACCTTTCTCTCCATTTGTACCGGGGACCTTTTTAACACTAAAGAGTCAGAAGAAAACCATGGGGGGGAAATGCCAAATTGGGGGGACATATTCACTTAGGGGGGTTTTATTCCCCTTTTTTTTGCCCCGTGGTTTAAAATTGATGGCTGTGTGTTTTAGTTACAAATATTTGAAAGGGGACACCCAAAATTTACTTGTGCAGGGGAAAAATTGGGGTGTGCAATCTGTGGGACACACTTTGTCTTTGTAAACTGGTTTACTGATGCTTTTCATAATCTGTTATTATTGGTAATTTCTGAATTAATTTTATCAGAAGGTTTATTTTCCCCAAAATTTTCCCCTGGGAAAATTTTTCCACCTATCCTAAAACCCTTTCCCAAACATCCTATTCCTGTGTGCAAATACCCCATGCGACATATCACTAATCAACACTAATCCATCTATATTCTATTTTACGTTTCCCGATTTTTACATTCATTTTTAGATTTTTGTCCTCCCCCTAAAAATTAATTTAACCCATATGTATAAAAACCCCTAAAACCCCCCCCCCTAGAACAAGAATGGGCAAACAAGGGGAAAAGTAGGGGCAATAAGCAGTGAGAACATATTGATGAACAAGTAAAAGCCCCAAAAGGGTTTTCCCTTTTTACCCTTTCAAGGGGAGTACATCTGTCCCTTCTACAAAGGAACCCAAAAAAAAAAAATTGGAACCCCTGTACAAAACTATTATGACTATTATAGATGCAATACATAAACATTTTTCTCCTTTAAAATTGGGGATGGGAAGACAAAAGTGATAAAAAAAAAGGGAGGCCCAAAACCTTTACAAATGGCACCTATGATTTATACTTCAAGAAAACCCTGAAAACCCAATTACACCCGTGGGAAATTTTTTCCCCCCTGAAAAAAACCCCGGCCAGTGCTTTCATCTTTTCTGCAAACTAACAACACATCTATGGGGTTTTTAGTTTTCTTTTTTATTTACCCTTTATTTCCATTTTTTATGCCCTGAAGTACCTACAAATGCTTACAATTTCCCCAAATTAAAAACTAAAAATTTCAAACTAAAACCGCAAAAAACCCATTTTTGTGACCTGGAGGCTGAAACCTGTTTTCTAGAAAAATGTCTGCCCCTGAAACTGAAAAACTGTAATTTTTTTTTTGTTTTTTTTTTCGTTCTGAGCCCCTTTCACCAGAGTTTTGGGGGACCCAAAAGATTGCCATATCTTGGATAATTTTTTGTTTAACAAAATGTGTTACTTTTTCTCCTACAATTTTAAAAAAAAAATTTTAGCAAAAATTTCCTAATTTTTGGGAAAAAATTCTTTTTTGTCATTTATTGACAGCGTAGTTTTTTTAAAATATGGCACCAAAAGGCCCCCATGGAAAGAAAACGTCAAAGGGCCCAAAACCCACTTTGTTGGCCCCTAGCAAAACCAAATTTAGAGCGCCCCTTTCATTTCATATATGCTCTGGAAAAATGAGAGGGGGGCTCTGATTTTTCTAAACGGGAACAAAGTGGGTTTTTAGACATAGGGAGGTTTTCATATATGGGCCCCCAAATGTTATAGAGCCTTTCCCCTTTTGCCTGAAATAAAGTTTTTTGCATATTGTTGTACACGGGGGAAGTTGTGTTTAACTAAATAAAAGGGGACTTTATTTTCTGTCAATTTTTGGACAATAAAAAAAAGTTTTGTGCAAAAAAATGTATTTAAAATCGAAAAATGGGTTTTTTGTTAATTTTGATGGTTCCAATTTTTAAACATTTTTATGAAAAAACCTTTTGGGGGAAAAAAACATGAAGCTGAAACCCTTTCCTTAAATCAAGGGGTACCAAAAAGCAGCCCAAAATTGCCCCCCTTTTGCAACCCCCATACATTAGGATAAAAAAAAAATTTGCTTTTTTTTTTGGGGGGGGGGGGGCTTTTTTTTTTTTTTGCCCTTACACTTTTGAAAAATTTTTTAAATGCTCATCTAACTCATTTGGGACAGGGCTGACACTTTTTAAAGGTGGGCATGTAGGCTGAAAATTGTTATGGTTCCCTTGTACACGACACTGTTTTTATTTAGCACTGTTATGACTGGGCAAATTTAAAAGGGTGACATTTTAAAAAGGCTATATATAAGTAATTACAAACAACAAAAATGACAACCAGTAAACAATGTTTCCTTCCCCAAAGGGTGGTTTATTTTTGTCACAATCATTTCAGATTCACAAATGATAAACCCATAAAAATAACCGATAGGTTGGAAAACCCATATGAGAGGAGATTATTTGGGGAGGAGGCTATATAAACCAGTTGGGTTTTTCTCTCTAGTTAAGTTGTGAAAAAAGCCACTTCTGTAAAACCCCAACAACTAAAAAGAAAAACGTAAAATCACATAAAATGAGTTCACCCCTTTCAATTTTTGTTAAAAAATTGTATTATACTTTTTCATGGGACAACACTGAAAAATAAACACATTTGATTCAATGTAAAGTAACAGTTTTACACTCAAACAGGCCTCCGGGCCCTGGTTTGACCAAGGGGAAGTTGAGTGGGATGTGCTTAAAGGGGCCCGGGTTCCCAAAGATTGTCTTTTCCAAAAACCCCAATAAAATAAAGGGGTAGCCAGCATTGCTGCTGAGGGTTTAAAAGGGGGGAGGGGCACCTGCATTTCCCCTCAGACCATAGCCCCACACTAAATCAAATTGGCTGCCCTGTCTTCGACCCAAAGGAAGCCCTCTTCTAAAGGGGAAAGGGACAAAAAACGCAAAAGGGTTTTTGAAACCAAAAAAAATAAAGGGTGGATTAAATGGACCCGGGGCGAGGAACGCAGGGGGATCCGTGACAGTACCCCCCCCCTCTTTGGCCCCTCCCTCTTTCGGGGGCCCGAAAAAACTTCTTTAAAAAGTTTTTGGTCCAGAAGTTTCCCCCCTCTGGCTCCCAAGACCCTCTCCGGGGCCCGAACCCCTTCCAAACAAAGAGGAAAAACCGTTTTGACTACAAAGACATTAGAAGGGAAGGCCACAACCAGGGAGGGGCTAACCCTTCTGAAGAAACGATTAGGACCAAGGGTTTTGTAGGGAACACAAAGAAAGGAGTTCGGGATGCCCCATGGTAGGGGAGGAGGGGCCCGAAATTTGTAAAACCCCCGGGTTTTGCTTTTAAAAGACCTCGAAAGGGCCCCAAAAAAAAAGGGGCCCTTAATTCCGGATTTTAAGGTGGGCATATTTGGCCGACACCCCAAACCCTTTTCACCCGGGAAAGACTGGGGGAGGACTTCTTTTTTATCTGCTTGGACCCCGGTGCTCAGACGCCCAAGGGGGGGGGAAAAAGGGTTGGGGGGGTCAGAGCCCAAATGGCCTTAAAAGTCTTTGGGCCCCAGGCGCATCCGCCACCGGGAACCCCCAGACGGAGATTTCTAGTTTGGGAGTGGTTTTGGGGGGGGATGCAGGCCGTACCGATAAGAAGGGAGAAACCAAAACCCCCGGGGGTTCTGAATCCCAGGGAAAAGGGAAGGGAAAAATTTCCCCCCACGGAAGCAGATTGGACCAGTCATTCTGGCGAGGGCCAGATAAAGTGGGGGAAAAAAAAGTTCCCAAAAACCTGGTTGGGCCCTTTCCACCCGGGGCCGTTTGCTGGGGTGGGAAACCGGGGAAAAATCAAGCTTTACCTGCAGTTGGTGAACAAAGAGCCTGCCAAAATTTTAAAAACACAAACGGGTCCCTCGTCCAAGACAATTTTTGGGCAACACTGCAAACGAAAAATGTGGGGGAAAAAAAACCCGGTCCCCCAGGCGAGGGGCAGAGGGGGAACCTGGGAACGGGGCAAAAAGCGCCATTCGAGAACCCGGGGTCTGTGACCACCCAGAACGGGGTTACCCAAAAAGGGGGGAAGATCGAATTTTAAAATCCCTCCCCTACAAGCACCAGGGACTGGTAGGGAAAAGAGCAAGGGGGCACAGGGGGCCCGGCCGGTTTGGGGACGGGGGTTTTTTACGTGCACAGGTGGGTATAGGCCTCGACGAATTTTTTGATGTCCTTTAAGAGGCCCCGGCCCCCAGTAGAATTTTGGGGAAAAAAGGGCACCCGGAGTCCCGCCACCAAAAAAAACAGTTTCCCCCACTTCAGGAGTTTTTTTCGGAGTGTGGGGCTCACGTATGTTTTCCCCGGCGGGACATTCCAAAGGTCGACAGGAGCTGCAGAGACAAGGCGCTCAGGGGGTATTATGTGCTCGGGGACCACTTCCTCCCCGACCACGTCGGAGGCGCGTGACACGGCGTCTGCCTTAACATTCTTTTTCGCGGGACGGAAGTGGATCTGAAAGTTAAACCTGGAAAAGAAGAGCGACCACCTAGCTTGGCGCGGATTGAGTCGCTGGGCCGTCTGGAGGTACTGGAGGTTCTTATGATCCGAATAGATACTGATGGGATGCCGAGCTCCTTCCAGCAAATAGCGCCATTCCTCCAGGGCCAGTTTGATGGCCAATAACTCCCAGGTCTCCGATAGTGTAATTCTTTTCCACCGGAGAAAATGTTTTGGAATAGAAGCCACTAGTGACCATCTTGCCCGTGGGCCCCTTTTGCATGAGGAACTCTCTGACTCCCACAGATGAGGCTTACTTCAACATGAAGGGCTTCACAGGGTCCGGCCTCGACAAGATAGAAGCAGAGAAAAAAAGCTTTTTTAGTTTCACGAATGCTTCCTCGGCCTCGGGGGGCCCAACTTCGTGGGTTATCGTTTTTTCTTTTTGTGAGGGCCACCCAAAAGGAGCCACCATGTGGAAAAGTGTGAGATAAATTGCCGGTAATAATTACAAAAACCCAGAAAACGTTGTATTGCCCGAAGGCCGACTGGGCGAGGCCATTGCAACACCGCAGACAACTTTTCCGGGTCCATCCGCAAGCCTTGGTCTGAGATAATGTAGCCCAGGAATGGGAGGCTAGTTTGATGGAAGACGCACTTCCCCAGCTTGGCGTACAGGTGGTTAGCTTGAAGGTGCCTCAGCACCTGGCGAACGTCGACATGGTGAGTCTCCAGATTAGGCGATAATACCAGACTGTCGTCCAAGTACACCACGACACAGGAATATAGGAGGTCTCTGAAGACGTCAGTCACGAACTCCTGGAAGACGGCTGGGGCGTTACACAGGCCAAACGGCATGACCAAGTAATCAAAGTGCCCATCCCTGGTTTTAAAAGCCGTCTTCCACTCATCGCTCTTACGGATGCGGACCAGATTGTAAAGTCCAACTTGGAGAAGATCCGTGCGCCGCGTAGGCAATCAAAAAGCTCTGTGATCAGGGGCAGAGGGTACCGATTCTTCACCGTGATGTTATTTAGTCCCTGATAATCGATGCAGGGCCGTAAGGATCTGTCCTTTTTCTCCACAAAGAAGAATCCTGCGGGGAAGCGCAAGGTCTCTAACATCCACCAGCTCCGTGATATCGTCATGGAGGAGTGATAGAGGATTCCTGCGGCTACAACCTGTGAAGCTCTAGTAACCTCCTCCCAAAGAAAATTTAAAGAGCAGGGTTCCCCAGGGGAAAACGAGCAAATACCGGTCGGAAAAACCGACCCGGAAAATTTTCCCCTGTTTTTGTGGGCCCGGGACATGGGTGCAGGGGAAAGGCTTCTCTCCACTGTTTGTGGAGAAAAGCCTTTCCCCCCTTTTCATTGACGGGTTCATATTTTTCCCCCCCAAAAACCGGGGGGAAGGGAAAGGGAAAATTTCTCAAATTTTTTTCGGACCGCCGGGGGTGTAAAAAAACATCTGGGGGAAAATTTCCTTTCAATGGGGACCGCAGCACCGGGTTTTTAAATTAAGGTCCTTTCCAAAAATTTTACAGCGGTTTTTCAAAACGGCTTTTAAAAAACCCCAAAAACCCTCTTTTAAAACCGGGTGAAAAAAAAACCCGTGGGGACATGCCTTTAAGGCAGTCCTAAAAAATAAGGGTGGCCACAAAAATAAAACATTTGGGGGACAAAGGCGCATGCTAACATTTTTTAATCTTGGGGGGGGGGACGTAAAAGAACTGTACAAAGCTACATATTTATAGGAAAAGATTCTAGCGCATTACGTTGAACAGGATACCACTTTAAACATGGATACCTATCCAAAAATGTCCCCCCAGCGCTAGTGCCCCCGTTTTAAAAGTTAAATGTTATAATGGGGAATTTATGCCTGTATAATGCACATGAAAACCCAATTTCAGCATTCCCCGAAAGTGCCTTTTCACTTTTAAAGGGTTTTTATAAATGATTGCTTTTTTTTTAAAGATTTTGCAAAAACAAGTCATTTTCAAAATATATCCATTAACAGTGCCCTACCATTTCTAATCCCCTCTTGTAGGGGCTGAAAATCAGCTCCTCGGGTCCTATAGCTACAGACCTGTTCATCCTCAATAGCTGCCAGCATTGGTCGCTAACTACAGACCGGGTTTCTACTGCAACATAGTAAAGCCAAAAAACCCTCCCCAATTAAAAAATAAAAATGAAGAAAACTACCCCCAGAGCTGAGAAATTCAGCCAAAACCCACTAAACCCCATCCCCCCCCCCCAATCCATCCCCCATACCTCCCCATCCCCGCTGTGCCCCCTTAATAACACACCCCCAATACGATTGGTAAAAGGGCCACAGAGCCGTTTTTAAAAAATACAACATAAATAAATTGTCATATAAAAATTAACTCCCAAAATTTAAAAAACGATAATGTACACCCTCTCCCCCCCCTGCCACTAAATAAAACATATATACATATATTAGAACATAAATAAAATATATATATAACTTCTATAATAACTTAAAAAAGTTAACCCGTTAATACCACAACCAGAGGGCAGAGGGGCTTGGAACCAACCAACCAACACCTGCGACCCCAAAAACCCCGAAAGGGAAAAAAAACCACCATTTACCCCCACCCTACTCCACTGGCTCGGGGCCTAAGCCCTACAAGAGGGTCACCCAATTTGCTCTACAGGGGGTTCCAGCATGCAAGAGCCCAACCACCTTCGCCAGGTCGATTCACCATTTTCCAAATCATGAGGGAATCATACCCCGAATGACTCCCTCACCGTACTCCTCGTCCAATTCCAAAAACCCCCTGCTGCCCCCAAACGAGCATGCCATGAACCCTCATGCATGCGAGGCCCCACCAGGCCAAACCCTCGATGCCTTCCTGAAGGCCCAGAGCCCAAAGATCCAAACCAACCGCGTCAGATGCACCTCATCTGATCGCCATACATTGTCCCGTCCAGACTCCAACTCCATATGCCCGACAATCACCCCTCCGTACCTATCCACAAACTTCTCCACCGACCTGTTTATTTTAACCCTCGCATTATTCAGCCTCTCAACCGAGTGAGCACCCCTCCAATGATGCCGAAACACAATGTCCGACCAAACGATAATCATACCCGGGAATGACCTCCATAATCGCAACAAGTCATACTTGATGCTCCGTACTAACTCCCTAGAAGTTAACGACCCCAAATCATTCCCCCCTACATGGAGCATCAAAATATCCGGCGGCCTATCCAGGGCTGCAAATCGTGTCACCTCCGGGACCACACATAACCACCGCATCCCACGCCGGCCCAGCCAGCGTACCACCGTGACGCTCCGTGAGAATCCCAATTGACGGCCGTCCGGCCGCATGTCCGCTCCCTCGGCACCCCAATGAACGTATGAATAGCCAAGGATCCACACCAGGAATGGAGGACGAACTGGAGAATAAAGAAAACAGATGATAACATTGACATAATGGCAATAACCCCCTACCACCCACCCATCAACCCCCCCTCCTTCAAGCCGCCAGATGTGGCCGTATATAAAGCCGAAACCTGTCCGACTCCCATCTCCCGATCCTTCGAACCACTTCCGCACTAAGGCCCCAACCCGCGGCCTCGGTAGCCGCCCCGATCCAGAATGAATGCGGTGCAAAAGCAGTAGGGTCAAGCTCGACCGCCACCAGACACCGCCTAAACATCGATGTAAATTGGAAACGGGACAAAAACGTCCCGTCCGCATGCCACAGGAGCGGCCCTCTCTCAGCCCCCCGCAAAATCGAAAAATCACGCCAACACCGTACCGGACACATCGCGCTCCTGGAATTGCCCGCAGGGTCACCCGGCACCCCCTGCCACCTGATCTGTTTTAAAAACCGACGCAGCCAAAACATAATCGCATCCCCCGAGATCGGCCACATTCCCTCCTGCTAAAGGGCCCCCCCCCTTAAACCGACTAGGAGACACCCAACCCCCTATCCGCAATGCCCCAAAAATGCCAATAAAAACGAAAACGGAAAAGCGCCCCTCAAAAACCCGGGAGCTGGCGACTTCCCCCAACACCCTGCCGAGACGTTCCAGTAGAGCGAACACCACCGGTCCCTAGCCCCTTGGCCACGCCTATATCCCCGAAGAGCCCGGGACACAACAAAATCCTTGGTCAAATCCCGCAACCACCGCATTCTAAAACCAAAAGCCAGCCCCGACATAAATCTGGAGACTCTAGACGCTGACCACCCGATGCCCGAACATGCCCCAACCAACACAACAGCGCCCCAAATGTGGTCCTCTTCCGATACGACATCCCCCAGGGCCTGATCCAATCCGACCACTCCCCCCCACGCCGCTCATAAGCAGCCCAGGTCCCGCTTGATAAAGACGCCCGTATCAGCTGTTCTGCGTCCCGAAGGCCAAGGTCCATAGATGACTGGGCACTGAAGTCGCGCTGGCCAATCGACGACAAAACACCCGCCCCAGGGGCATAATTCGCACGCGAAATTGAGCTTCCCAAGCAACGACTGCAGCTCTCTGAGAGGAATCTTGCGCAATCTGACAACTCGGCAAAACCCCCCGCCAATAGGTCTTTTTTCCCAAATTATCTGCCGGTAAAACCCGCACTCCATCCTTACAGAGTCAATGCAGATACCCAAAAAATTTAGACACGTGCTCGGACCCTCCGTCTTTTCCGGGGCCAACGGGACACCGAACCACTTTCCCTCACCCAATTTTTAAAGACGCTAGCAGGGACCCACACACCGGAGACCCCGCCGGACCCCACACAGAAAAAGTCTTCCAGATAATGGGAAAGATTTAAAACTGAACCTGACACATCCGAACCACCCTTCTAAAATGTTGCTAAAAGCCTCAAAATAGGCCACGAAAAGTGAAAGCCCATTGGCAGGCAACGATCCACGAAAAACTTCCCATCCCAAAACACCCCAACAATTTCAAACTATCCTCGTGCACTGGCAAAAGTCGAAATGCCGACTCAATATCCGCCTTGGCCATTAAAGCGGGCGCGCCGCCGTTCCGCCGAACCCCAAAGGAAAAACCGCGTCATCAAAGGAGGTGTAGACCACGGAACACAGCTCAGGTGCTATAAACCCTCATTCACCGATTGGCCCTTCGAAAGGACAGATGGTGAAATGAGCCGAAATTTTTCCCATCTCCTTCTTCGAAAAACCACCCCCAACGGCGACACCACCGGGTCAGGAAAAGGCAGAACGTCAAATGGACCTGCCATTCCCCCAACGCCACTTCTTTAGCCAAACTTCTCCGCACCACCGTTGGGTGTTCATGGCCGACCTTAGGTTCTTAACAGAAAAGGGACCGAAGTGAGCCGAGGCGGAATTACAACCCCTGACCGAACCCGGGGGAAACAACAGGTCCGCCTGAAAGCCCTACCCGGGAAAAAGCGGGCTAGAAAAGGTTCCATCTCGCCCAGTTTCACCAGTGTCACCCCCTTTGACCAACCGCACCGGCCCCTTTGCTCCGGCCCTTCTTGAAACAGCGGGTGACCGGGAAATGGGATGGTGCTGCGCAGAAAGAGCACACAGTTTTTAAATCGACAGCCGGACCCAAACTTCAACTGCCCCCATTAAATAGCCAGCAAATCCCTCCCCCTTTTGAACCTCCGGGCTGCGAGCCTGCACCGCTAACGCCCGCACTCCCTCCCTGGCAGGTCAACCCGGCCCCCCCAAGAAAGGGCTGCCCGAACTTCGTCGGGGCTATAACTTTCAGCCAGAGACCAATATCCTTGTGGTCCCACCTGATGGAAGGACGAACCGCTTTCCTCTGACAAAAACTGTTCGTCATATCGCAACTAAAACCTGTCCCCCAAAACGCCCGATGCCGCCTCCCCAATCGCATCCATGTAGCAAAAGAGGCCCGAACAATTCTCGGGCGCCTTCCCACCGATGTCACTCGTAAGAATCGCAAACGCCTGCAACCAATTGCAAAATTTTTGCGGAATGATCGCCACCGGCGCTTCTCCTCTCCCTCCCCCTTTCTTGCTTTCGTCTTTTTTAAACCCCTTATCCAAATTAAACATTTCTAAGGGCAGCAGGGAGAAGATCTCTACATATTCGTCCTTCTAGATCTTCTCCCTCACCTCTGGCTTCAGGTGCGCCCCGAGCGGACCTTCAAAGCAGACATATACCTCCCCCCTTAGCCCTGTCATCCAACCTGACACTCTCCTGCGGGATTTTTTCTGTCTGCACTGACACCGTCACACTCCCGCCCTGCTCCAAAGGAGGTCCCCTGGGCTGCAACCCTTCGTCCCTAAGCACTACGGGAGGGGGCACTCCACCGACCCCCTCTCACGAACCTCAAACCTCGCCAAGAAATCCCGCAACGCCGGTGCTAAATCCCCAGCCTCTACGGGCGACCCTCCCCCGCTTTCATGCGCCCGGCCCCCCCGAGCTAAGCACAGGTAACCCACTACCAATTAAGCCCCCTTGTGACCGAAAAATAGGTGGAAACGTACATGACATGGACATATACTCACCTGGCTGCGTGGGGGCTGTGGACCCACCAGCCGCTACACCGGAATCCTGGACGCCGTCCCGCAGAAACACACCGTCGTCACTCGCTGCCCGACGACCCGGGTCAAGGCCATCAGTAGCCAATAAGGGGAGGCCGACCGGCGCAGGTCGCGTGGATGGGGCCGGCACCTGCCATGCCCGAACCAGGGAACCCGAATCTTCTTCAGCCACGCCGGGGCCGACCGAACGTCGCCCTAAATTCCGTAACGCTGCACCCGCCGACACGGGGAAGTTTTTCCAACCGCCGTCCTCCTTCAAACTGCCGGGTGACCCTCCCGACCGGAACATCGCCAGGTAAGGCCACCGTTACCACCGACCGAAGAGAAGATGAAGGAGCACCGGCAGATCAAGCTCCAGACTGAGGCCCAGACCCACCGCTCTCCGCCCGTCCTGAATGGTCCCCAGAAGGGCTCCGCTGGCGACGGAGAGCCCTGGGGGTATAATCCGGGCTCAGCCTCTGCGGGGGTCGAGCCCCGCGCCTGCGACTAGCGCCGCTACCCCCTTGTGGTGCAGACGACCACTCATCCTGCCCCCGGGGAGAGCGGCCGGATCGTCAGCTACACTGCTGGCACCGCTGCCTCCTGACACTACAGCTGGATCCCCGGCTCCACTAACCCCAGGGACACCTCCAAGCGCCGCAGCCGGATCCCCGGTCCTACTGAGCAGGCCCCGCACAGCCTCCTCCAACCATGCGGCTCCCTGAGATGCCGCCATGCGCCGCAACAGATTTAGCTGTTCCTCTGCCATATTATCCCGGAGCGCGCCGCACGGATGTCCTGCACTGCTGCCTCCGCGCCGCCGACTGGCTAACGGGCAGAAGGGGAGGTACTATGAATGCATTCACTCCGCTCCGCCTCCCCTTCCGGCCACACGTCCGCAGCTGCTTAGCCGCGCCCAGTACGCTGGGTCATGCCGCGCCTTCCCTAGGGGGCGTGGCCCGGTCCGGCGCGCTGCTGGACTCAGGTAAGATGAATTAATGTAGTGAGACAACCCCTTTAACAGTGTACTCACTTTTGTCTACACATTGATGGCTGTGTGTTGAGTTATTCTGAGGGCACACCAAATTTACACTGGTACACAAGCTGTACACTGACTACTTTAAATTATATCAAAGTGTCATCTCTTCAGTGTTGCCCCATGAAAAAACAGTACAATCAGGGCCGTCTTTTCCATTGGGCAGGGTAGGCGGCTGCCCGGTGGCCAGATGAGAACAGGGGGCCTGCCAGGAGTCAATGAAAACACAAGCTTGTCTTCCATCTCTTACAATCAACAGAGGCTGCTGTGTCTCTGTTTTCACTCCTGTCCTGCCTGTGCGGCAATAACTTAGGAGCCTTCAGTGAGAGAAGGGCCTCAGCACTGACCCCCCTCCTCCCCTGCTGGGAAATGTTAGCTCAGTCTTCTTAACTCCCTCGTCCTTCCTCCCGGCTGTCTCCCAGTCACCTTGTTGTGACCACCAGTCAGTGAGGTCTATAAAGCTGCAGTGTGCAATATGGGGCACCCGTCCTGTGCCCCGAGGCCAGGCCACACTATAACTCATAAGTTATATAGACTGCTGCATGACCTGGAGGCACAGGATGGCTGACCACATGCTGGAGAGGTTATGTGACTAGTATAATCAGCCATACTGTACCCATTAGATCCCACAGGTTCTGCAGCAATACAGCAGGGTATTGCTGTATTGCAAAATTCTAATCACATATTGGGACTTTAAAAAAACAGTAAATGAAAGTAAATGAAAAAGAGACAAATAAAAAAAAAAGTCTGCACAAAACCTCCGATTCCCCAATAAAAAAAAACACTTTATTTTTTCTATGATGCAGTTGTATGATGAATTATTTTATGTGGGAGAAATTGTATTTTTTGGGGGAGTAGTTTGCGTTTACATATAAATTACTGCATCATTTTTAAAAATAAATTTTTGTAGCGTGAATATAAAAAAAAGTGTTTTTGCATTTTCTTACATTATTGTTTACACCATTCACATAACCTGTTAGATTAATTCTACTGGTTATTATGGTCATGTGGATACCTGATATGTGTAGGTTTTTTTTTGTGTGTAATATACACTCACCAATCACTTTATTAGGTACACCATGCAAGTAACGGGTTGGACCCCCTTTTGCCTTCAGAACTGCCTCAATTCTTCGTGGCATAGATTCAACAAGGTTTTGCAACGATGCTCAATTGGTACCAAGGGGCCCAAAGAGTGCCAAGAAAATATTCCCCACACCATGACACCACCACCACCATCCTGAACACTTGATACAAGGCAGGATGGATCCATGCTTTCATGTTGTTGACGCCAAATTCTGACCCTACCATCCGAATGTCCGCAGCAGAAATCGAGACTCATAAGACCAGGCAACGTTTTTTCCAATCTTCTACTGTCCAATTTCGATGAGCTTGGGCAAATTGGAGCCTCAGTTTCCTGTTCTTAGCTGAAAGGAGTGGCACCCAGTGTGGTCTTCTGCTGCTGTAGCCCATCTGCCTCAAAGTTCGCCGTACTGTGCGTTCAGAGATGCTCTTCTGCCTACCTTGGTTGTAACGGGTGGCTATTTGAGTCACTGTTGCCTTTCTATCAGCTCGAACCAGTCTGCCCATACTCCTTTGACCTCTGGCATCAACAAGGCATTTCCGCCCACAGGACTGCCGCTCACTGGATGTTTTTTCTTTTCGGCCATTCTCTGAAAACCCCTGGGAAAGGTTGTGCTGAAAATCCAGGAGATCACATTTTTCTGAAATACTCAACCCCCCTTCGGCACCAACAACCCTGCCACGTTCAAAAGGCACTCAAATCCCCTTTTTCCCCCCAACTGATCTCGTTTTGAACTGCAGGAGTTTTTCTTGCCCATGTCTACACCCCCTAAATGCACTGAGTTGCCCCCAAATGTGATTGGCTGATTGAAATTAAAAGTGTTAAAGAGCTTTGGGACAGTGACCAAATAAAGGTGGCCGTAGTGTTATACACAAAAATTTTTTTTCATAAAATATTTATTTTTTTTTTATTTTTTTTCTACACTTTTTGTTTTGTATTTTTTTTAATCCCATTAAGGGATAATTATTTTACACTTTTTTTTTACACTTCACAATGTATTAGCACACCCTGTATACCCCTTTTAGCTAAAAAATTACACTCCTTATGCAATACATTAACCCTTATACAAAAACATTACACTCCTGATACCCCCTGTATGCTAATACATTACCCCCGTATGCAAATTACATTACACTCCTGCAACCCCCTGTACTAATAATTACACCCCTTATACTCCTGATACTAATACTTACTCCCTTATGTGAATACTTATACTACGTAACTCCGTATGCTAATACTTTACTCCCCTTTTTACCCCTGTAGCAAATCATTACTCCCCCTTATCCCCCTGTATGGAATAAATTTCCCACTACTGTAACTCCTGATGCGAATACATTAACTCCTGATGCTAATACATTACATCCTTTTAACACTTGTGGGCTAATACATTACTTACTCTTGGTCATTATGACACAGGCCGTTGGGGAAACACCGTGGCCCTGACAGCAGGCTTACTGTACGACAGTTCTGGGGCTACTCTACCCCAGTCTGACTTAATAATTTTTCCCCCACTCCATCGGGCATGGTAGCCCCGGGTGACCCAAGGGTTTTTAGGGGAATCCCCTTTTTATTACGATGCAGTCACGGACTTCAGCAATCAAAGGGTTAAATGGCAGGGATTGGAGGCTTCGTCCGGTCCCTGGTATTCATAGAGACTTCTCTAGGAGGGAGCTGTTAACTACAGCTGGGAGCCACAAACCTCCTCCGGCAGTGATGTCTTTTGGCATTGCTGCCGACAGAGTACACACTACCCACTATCTTTTGACGACGGGCGGATCGTGTTCTCTGTCTGCAGCAATGCCAAAAGACATTGCTACCTATAAGGGGGTTTGCGGCCCTAAACGCAGCTGGCAGGAACAAGCTGTATTAATGGGCCCTTTCTAGACATCCTCTAACAGCGGGGACCGGGGAAGCCCCTACCACACCATCTAACCGTTGATTTGCCCTCAGTCCATACCCCAGCAGATCAAAGGGGGGATCCCCCTGCCTGGGGAATGCTGTACATCAGCCCTGGGGACCTACTTACAAGAAAAGCCCAAAGCATCTGAAGGAAACTACAGTCAGGTCACACTATTTGTTACCCACACACCTTTGTCAACTGACACAGAGCTACATTTTGGGCAAACGGGAGATACAGAAACAGTAATACATTAAAAATTAAAAAAAATTACAATAGTTTTCCCTTAATGAGTTTAAAATAGGAAAAAACCCAAAAATAAAATAAAATAAAAAATTAAAAAATAATTGTGCATACATGACATAAAAAACCCTACACATACTCGCTATCCACACGACCATAATAACCTTTAGAATTAATCTAACGGGTTATTTAGGAAAAAAGTGAAAGGGTGTCAAAATAATAATTAAAAAAAAAACAAATCAAAAAACACTTTTTTTTTTCATGCGCTTTTTTTTTTTTAAAGAAAAATTTATGTTTTTTAAACATGAAACTCAAACTACTCCCCCAAAAATAAACTTCTCCCAAAAAAGACAATTCTCATACAGCTTGTCTTTATTTTAGGGAAAATTTTGGGGCCCTTTTACCAAAATGGTCTAATAAAGATGTTTTTGTTGCCCATACAACCAACAGAATTTAAAAAGGCAACCAATCATAGCTCAACTTTCATTTTCTCAACTACTCTGAAAAATTTAAAGCTAAGCTTTGATTGGTTGCTATAAAACCGATTGGGTTGCTATTTTTAATTAATATTAATTATTTTATTTTATAGCACCATTATTCCAGGGCGCGTACACGGGGGGGTACAAAAAAATAACAAATAAAACTTTTACAATATGACAATCTGTGATTAACAACAGGTACAGAGGAAGAGGGGCCCTGCCCGCAAGGCTTACAATCTAAAAGGGAAAGGGGGAAAAGACAGAAGATGAGGGGCAGACAGTTTGTGGGGTGTGGGACAGGGGGTTATTCTAGGGGGTAGGCATCCTGAAAAAGTTTTTTTAGGTTGCTTTTGAACGGTAAATTGGGGAGATCTGATGTGTTGGGGCAGGAGTTCCAAGTAAGGGGAGGCACGAGAAAGAAAAGCACTGTCTTCGTCTTTCCAGCGCCTATGGCTCCTGCACTGTCCGTTGGCCCAAAATAGCATTTATACATGCCGACAAAATTCAATAGGGACTACAAGGCGTGCAGGGGTTTCATCACCCAGTGCTTCAGGCATGATCTAGTCATGACCAACCTCTCCACGTTCCTTTGTAAATTCCGCTGTGTCTTCGAGGAACCTGCCCGTGCCTCTTCAACTGAGAAAGCTTTGTTGAACCTATGGCAAGGAGACTCCTGTCCAGCCTCATTAAGGATGCACTGTACACTCGAGACCTTCCTTTGACCCTGAGATACTTAATCCACCTGGCCACTCGCATTGAGGTGCCTTTTTGGAGAACAGGGGGCCAACCCGCCAGGGCACTCCCTGCCTCGTCTTGGGTTTGGGTTTTTTTAAGAGGGATCCCCCATCCCTTCTGTCGGGGCCCAAGAAGCCATGCAAGTGACACGTTCACCTTGACCCACAAGAGCTTCCCGACAAGGGGGAAAAACCATGTTCCCCACTTTCCAGTCTTGAGCACTACGGCAGGGTTGTCCCTCCGTCCCCAAAAGTCAGGGAAAAACATGCAAACCTAGGTTACATGGGAGGCATCCCTAGGGAGAGTAATTCTTCTCCAAGTCTGACCATACCATTACAGATCTTGACCAGCTCTGGTATTCAGTTCCAAGTGGCCGCATTTCTGGACTCTGGATCAGCCGGCAATTTCATGGACGCTTCCCTGGTTACCAAGTCTCGTCTCCCGGTGGTCCGCCTAGAGAAACCTTTGGCCATCTCTTCAGTCAGCGAGGAGCTTCTCAGTGACTCAATACACTTCCAAATGCTACTGTCTCTTCATGTAGGGGCATTACATAAGGAGGAATATCGTTTTTAACATGTTTTCCCCCTTTTTCCCAAAAGTACTGTTGGGTCACCATGCTGCAACGCCATGGCCCTATGCTTAACTGTAAGATGGACGAAGTCCTTGTTGAAGACAAGACTGTCAGTCTCGCTGCTTGGTGGCACCCCACTTCTCCTCCGATGCCTGTCAAACGTCTGCCTGCTCCATATTGGGACTTTGCAGACATCTTCTTGGAGAGACAGGCTGAGACCCTTTCTCCTCATCGTCCTTATGATTGCCCTATAGAACTGCTAGCAGGTACTAGCCCTCCCCGGGGTAGGATCTACCCAATATCTGTACCTGATACTCTGGCCATGTCAGTATACATTCAAGAGAACCTGCAGAAAAGGGATTCTTCAAAGTCTTTTTTTCCCCCCACTGGTGCCGGGGTTTTCTTTGTTGTGAAGGGGGCGGTTTACAGCCCCTGTAAAACTATAAGGTCTCAACAAAAAAACTTAAAGAACCCGTATCCACTACCACTAATCACAGACTGACTCTGGGGTGCCAGAGTCTTTTCCAACTTGGACCTGCAGGGGGGCCTAGAATCTTGTTCAGATCCATAAAGGTAAAGGTGATGAGTGGAAGACAGCCTTCAACACCCGAGATGGACATTTCGAGTACCTCGTGAATGCCTTTTTTTTTTCGGTAATCCCTGGCGGTGTTCCAGGAAATTCATGAATGACACTTCAAGAAATCCTTATTCCGCGTAGTTTTTTTTTTATCGGATGACATCCTGATTTTTTTTCCCCTGTCCGGATCTTTTCTGGAAAACCATGTAAAACCCGGCCTTGAGCTCTGAAAATAACGCCTCTACGCCAAGCTCAAGAAATGCCTCTTCCACCAGACCAGCCTTCCATTACCTCACACAAGGGCCTGTAGATGGATCCAACTAAGCTGTCTGCTGTCTTGCAGTGGCCACGGACCACTGGTCTCTGGGCCATACAGCGTTTTTTGGGTTTCGCAAATTATTACCGCCAGTTTTTTTTTCACATTTTTCTACAGGGGGGCACCATTGTGGCCTCACCGGAAAAAAAGGTAGCAAAAAACCTGGGGGCCCCCCAAGGCAAAAGAAGCCTTTTTCTAGGTTGATTCGGCATTCCCCCGTACCCCCCTTCTGTCTCGACCAGATTCCGAAAACCTTTTCTTTTAGAATAAAGCCTTGTCTGTAGGGGCTGGGGCGGTACTCACACAAAAGGGTCCCAAAGGAAAGACCCATACATGTGGCTGAGAAAAATTATACCATCAGAGATCAGGAATTACTGGCCATCAAGCTGGCCTTGGAGGGATGGCGTCACCTCCTGGAGGGGGCTCAACATCTGGTCATTGTTTACACTTACCATAAGAACCTCTTGTACCTCCAGACAGCCCAGCGACTAAATCCATGTCAAGCCAGATGGTCCCTCTTCTTCTTCCGCTTCAATTTCCTCATCCATTTCCACCCCGTGCTTCCGATGTTATAGGAGAAAAGATGGCCCCTCGGCACATCGTCACTCCTGAATGTCTTATCTCCGCAGCTCCCAAAGACCTCCAATGTGTTCCTCCAGGTTAGACGTACTTGTGTTCTGCGCTCCGGAAGAAAATTCTAAAATGGGGACATTGCTCTCTGGTGGCAGGACATGCTGGTGAACAAAAATCTTATTAAAGATGTGAAATAATTTGTGGAATCCTGTACTTCTTGTGCCCAAAAGACATCCCGAATGAAGCCGGCAGGTTAGCTACAACCTTCTGTCTGTTCCAAAAAACCCGTGGAACCATATAGCCATGGATTTTATCATTCTTTACTGTGTATGGACAGCATCCCTACCCACCTCCCCCTCTGTCCTCATCCTCTGATGTTCCCGCTGTGGATAACCTGGTTTGTGATTTTGCGGTTATCTGGGAGGACACTCTCAAGTCTCTGCAATGGTCATCTTCCCAAATGAAGGCTCGAGCAGATAAGAAGAGAAGGCCTCCTCCGTCCTTCACTCCTTCTAGATATATTCGCCTAAAGATGCCCAGTTATAAACTGGGCCCTCGTTTCCTAGGACATTTTGAGGTGCTGAAGAAGATAAATCCTGTGGCCTATAAACTCCGCCTACCTCCCACAATAAAGTTCCGAACTCCTTCCACGTCTCCTTGCAGAAACCACTCATCCTGAATTGCTTCTCCTGAAAGGTTACCTCTCCTGCGCCTGAAGCTCATACTACCGACGTTTATACCATAAAAGAAATTCTGGCCATGAAGACAATCAGGGGGAAGCGACATTTCCTTATTGACTGGAAGGGATTCGGGCCACAAGAAAGGTCCTGGGAGCCGGAGGACAATATCCTGGACCACAAGTTGCTCTTGAAGTTCCTCCAGGCCCAAAAGAGGAGAGGTCCAAAGACGGGTTCCTGTCACGAGTGCTCCTGCAGACCGTGCTACGAGTTACAGGCTCACCCGTGCCCCTGCCTGATTTGTGATCACTGGACGCTGACCCGATTTAATTCTGCTCCTTCCTGCTGTTCCTTGCCGGATCGATAGTGCCTTGTAGCCTAGAGAGAAAGCATTTAATTGCGTTCCTTTGCTATTCTGTGTACCGTACCTGTTGCCTCCGTCCTTCGACCATGAACCTTTGACGCTAGTCCTGCCCTCCTTCCTGTCCTCGACTTCGAGCCAGCCTAGCGATTCTGTATCACGCCACACCTTGGCCACCACTGCAGGCAAGTCGCGCCAGGTGTGGCGACCTGGGAATTCGATGCCACAGCAAGTCCATTCCGCTTTGCAGTGGGCTCTCGTGAAAACCAGAGGCCCCTTAGGCTCCTCTCCCTGGTGCGGCTACATCATCGCCTGCAGTGGTTCAGCAGATCCACTACTCCAGACGTTACAATTGACAACAACTGCCACTGAAACAATGTCAGTTACATTGCTAAACTAGGTCTTAAAATTAAATTGTAAGTTAATAATCCCCTAATTGTCTTTTCAGTCTTTTAGTGAAAAGACATTAAAAACATGAACTAAATACTGCGCCTCCTAAAACTCTCACTTCCCACACTGTTGCCATACTGCTAGAACTGTGCCAATTTTTACTAAACTGTATATGTATTTTTTTTTTAAATTGTTAAATAAAATTAAATATATGTATACAAAGATTTTAATACTACTTTAATGTTACATTGATTATTATACAAAATAGCTAGAATTTCTTCTTCACAGTTTTAACTATAAGCCTAGTGTATTGAAAAGAAGTAAAAAGCAGCGACAACTGTTAAGCTAACATACACCAAAATGTGTCTGGTTCAGAGGCACCAAAATTCTCAACACTACAGCCGGTTTCAGAGCCATGAAACATAACTATAACAGCCAACCACCTTCACCTACTGCATCTGTAGGCAACTGCTATTGAAAACAACTTCTTTTCAGTCTGTTGTCCAATACAAGCATAAAATATTCTACAATTTAGCACAAGCTGAACTATAATACAATAAAAACAAATACACATTATTATGACCACCAGCAAATCTTCAGACTAACCACTATGTACAGCAGCTAGAAGGGCTGGGAGTGACTCAATAAGGTCCTGGTAGGTTATCACTGGTATCTGGAATCACACAGCTGCTGAAGGATCCACAGAGCAAACACAACCATTGAGGTGGTTCCACAGATGTTTATTTGGCTCTGAGTCTGTGGAATTAGTACTTGGAAGTCTTGGTCATGCTCTTACAACTATTGTTGGATATTTTGCAACCATCTGACACGTGGCACTGTCCAGGGAAGAACATCAGCATTCATGGATGCAAAGATGGATTAATAACCAAATTAATTGAGAGTACATTCCACATGGATAAGTTGGCCTGGAGAAATCCCCAAAAACATTCCCCAGACCATAACACTGCCACCACCAGCTGGTATTCTTCCAGCAATGGTTGCAGGGTGTTTGATGTTTTCAGTCTGACACAGCAATGTCCATGTGTTAAATGAAGTAGAAACCATGACTCATTGGAGAAGGCAATCCTTTGCTGAGCAGCAGATACTGCTGTAGGCTATGTTCACACGGCTATTACACGGCATAATTGCGGGGACGGATTTCGCCAGCAATTACGCCGTGAGCCGTGCAGCGGGGGGCCGGAAGCCCACCGGTGCCATAGACATTCTGTTACGGGTGTCCCTGCGGCCGCCGTGTTGGGTCGCAGGCACACCCGCACCGCCGCAGTATCCCCAGCTGCGGCCAGCGACGCAGCCCGGTACTCGGGCTGCGGACATCCCAGCAGCTCTGTGTCCCACTTACCTCACCACGCTCCTGTCTCCGTGCAGGGAAATTTAAAGGGACAGTGCGCCGGCAATTGGTCTCACTTGGCGCTGACCCTATTTTAGCTCTGCCCTTTCCTGAGCACCTTGCCGATTCGATAGTGCCCTGTGCCTTGAGAGGAAGCGTTCCTGAGTGTCTTGTTGTCTACTGTGTACCGTACCTTCTGCCTCCGTCCCTTGACCACGAACCATTGCCGCCTGTCCTGACCTTCTGCCTGTCCCCGACTACGAACCACTGCCGCCTGCACTGACCTTCTGCCTGTCCCTGACTACGAGCCTGCTTCACGATTCTGTACCGCGCAACACCTTGGCTGCCACCGCAAGCAAGTCACGTCAGGGGTAGCGACCTGGTAGTAAACCTGCCGCAGCAAGTCCATTACGCTTTGTGGCGGGCTCTGGTGAAAACCGGTGGCTCCTTAGATTCCGCTCCCAGGCGTGGCTTACGCCATCGCTTGTTGTGGTTCAGAGGATCCACTACCATATCCGTTACAGTTCGATTCGGCCATGGATCCCGCCAAGGTGCCTCTTCCGAGCGTCTCTGATATCACCACCATCGTGAATCAGCAATCCTCGCTCAGCAAGCACAACAGCTGAATTAGCTATTGTTTATGATGCAGCAGCTACTCGCCACCCAGCATCAGCAGTCAGCTGCCATGGCAGCTCCCGTTGCAGCAGCTCCATTAATGTCCGCCGGCCCCAAGCTCCGGTTGTCTATGCCGACGAAATTTGATGGGGCCCCTAAGGCTGCAGTGCATCATCCCAATGTCCTCCACATGGAACTCAGGGCCCCCTGAAATTTCCCCGGGTCAGAAAGGTCTAAGGGGGCCCTTTCCCCCTTTGGTCACCCTTCTTTTTTTTTTTTCCCTTGATCAAAAAGGTCTTCAAAAAAATGGTTTTACCCCACATGGGGGTAAAAAAAGTTTGAAAATTGGGGCTGCTTAAATGTTGGAGGTTGCTGATAAGCTGATGCCCGACATTTTTTGGCCGGACGGGGAGGACAGGGGGGTAAGACTGCGGGTTTCGGGTTCCCTTTAACCATTTGAAGGACGGGAATTGGGCCCCCTTTTGTTACTGAGATTCCCCGGGCCCCGGACCCACCGGATGACAGGCCGACGGCCCTGCAACTAAACAATCCCTGGAAAGCGTGTTTTTGGGCCAGCACGGAAAAGGAGAAACCCCTCCCCATACCTCAACCCCCAAAGTCCTACCCCCCCTCTTTGCTCGTTTTACCACCAAAAATTTCGCTCCATTTAGAAAAAAAAAAAATTTTTGAAAAGGAAATGGAAGAGTTTTGGAAATTCTCTTTTTAAAAAAAAGGGACACCCAAACACACTTTTCCCTAAAATTTCCCCAAACCCAAAAAAAAAAATTGCGGGAATTAAAATTTTAAAACTGCAAAGGAATTTCAATTAAAAAAGCTGGCCTGCCCAAATTTAAAAAAACACTATCTGAAAATTTTTTTGGGAAAAATAAAATTTTTTTTTTGGCCCCTATCAATTCACCTGTGGTGACTAAAAAAATTTGGGCTGTTTTCCCAAATTTAACTGCACATTTTATCTATCAACAAAGCTGGCCTGCGCCAAAGTGAAAAAACACTTTATCTGAAAATGTTTTCCCGATAATAAAAGGTATTTTTGGCACCTTTAAATTCACCTTTTGGGACTAAAAAAATTCCCGTATTCAAAATTTTAAGTGAAAGGGTTTGCCTCAAGAACAAAGCTGTAGTGCGCCAAAGTAAAAAAAACACGTATCTGTAATGTTTTGGGATAAAAAAAGGGAAATTTTTTTGGTACCTATAATTCCCCCTTTTGGTAACAACAAAAATTGCTGGATTCAAATTTAACTGCAAGGGGGCTCAAATCAAAAAAATTTTGACGGGGAAAAAGTGCCAAAAACACTTATCTGAAATTTGTATGGGGAAATAAAAAAAAGGTTTTTTTTGGCACCTATAAATTTCCACCTTTTGGTGACAAAAAAAAATTTGCTGTATTCACATTTAAGTCCCAAGGTGCCCTAAAAGAACAAAGCGTAGTGCCCCAAAGTAAAAAAAAATTATCGTAATGAATTGGGAAAATAAAATTTTTTTTTTGGCACCAAACCAATTCCCCTTTGGGGGTGACTAAAAAATTTGGGCTGTTTAAAACATTTAAGGAAGGTGCCTCAAGGGAACAAAGCTGATTCCCAAAGTGAAAAAACACGTATCTTTAAATGTTTTCGGATAAAAAAAGGTTTTTTTTTCTGGAAAATTTAAAAAATTCACCTGTGGTAACAACACAATTTCCCGGGAAATTAAAAATTTTAAAAACTGAAAGGGTTGGCTCATCAAAAAAATCTGGACGGGGAAAAAAGTGCAAAAAACACTATCAAAAAAGTATTTGGATAATAAAAATATTTTTCACCCCAATTTCCACCTTGGGACTAACAAAATTTTGGCGAATTCACTTTTAAAGTGAAAAATTTCCCAAAATTTATAAAAAGCAAAAAAGGCGCAAAAGGAAAAAAACCCCGTATCTGAAAAGAAATTCGGATAGAAAAAGGGAAATTTTTGGCCCCTTTTCCCCTTTCACCTTTTAACTACAAAATTGCTGAAAACCCATTTAAGGAAAAAAGGGTGCCTAAATGAACAAAGCGAAATTCGCCCAATTTGAAAAAACAAAAAACTGAAATTTTAAATTCGGAAATAAAAAGGTTTTTTTTTTGGGGCACCTACCCCCCCCCAATTTCCCGTTTTTAACACCCAAATTTTGCTTTTAAAATTTTAAACTGCAAGGGGGCTCTATAAACAAATTTTGGACGGGCAAAATGCAAAAAAAAACGAAATTTTAAAAGTATGGGATAATAAAAGGTATTTTTTTTAAACCTGCCAATTCACCTGTGTGGCTAAAAAATTTGCGTTTTCAAAAATTTAAGTGCAATGTCCCCAATAAACAAAGCTGTAGTGGCCAAATTTAAAAAACCCAACGTATCTGAAGGGTTTTCCCGGGGATAATAAAAAAAAATTTTTTGGGACCTTTCAATTCACCTGGGGTGACTACCAAATTGCTGAAATTCACATTTAAGTGCAAGGTCCCTAAAAATTTTTAAAAAAGCTTTTTTGCGCAAAATTGAAAAAAAAAGTATCTGAAAATGTATTGGGATAATAAAGGGGGTTTTTTTTGGGAACCAAACAACCTGTGTTTGACTACAAAATTCCCTGGTTTCTAATTTAACGCAAGGGGGTTTATAGCAACAAACTGGAATGAGCAAAATTGAAAAAAACCACCTATCTAAAAAGAAATACGATAAAAAAAAATGGAGAGTTTTGCACCTAACAAAGAGACCTGCCGTTACAAAAAAAAATTGTATCCTATAATTTTCAGGCCCCCCAAATATCCAGGAAATTTTTAAAATAAAAAACCCTGAAAAATAAAAAAGCTATTGCAATGTCTAAAACTAAGTTTTGGGTTGAACTTTATCCAGTTTCTTTAAGACCCTTGTCTGTGTCGCCCCCGGGGCCCCCCTCCCGGGCCCCCCCCCTGACTTTACAGCAGTAGATGCCCCCTTTTAAAATTTCTCTACCTAACAATATAAAATCTTCCAATCTCTAATCTAAACTAAGTTGTAAGGATCACAGCTAACAGTAGAGCTGAGCTGTTTGGACACAAAACAAGCGCAAAAGTCCTCCTGCTATGGGACCGGGGGAACACTTTATCATGAACAGAAGGGGTGTTTTTATGTAAAAACGAGGCATGTGATTTTTCCGGGGGGCCCAACGAACCATACACATCCCAGTCATGAGTCGCCAAAACATCTCAACCGCCTATTCGTAAGCGATTTGCTGGCCGCCAAAATTTACTGGAAGCCCCAAAAAAGGCGCGGGTCTTAAAGATATGCCCCCAGATTTTAACCTAAATTTCCCCATGATCTAAAAATTTCGATCAACATAAAAACTGTTCCGATTTCAACTTTTTCCCATAATAACGCCCCAACCAAATAGTCCCTAGGTGTGAACAATCCCCCCTCCTTCCCCTTTTGCTCCCGTTCGGGGCACAACTAATTCCGGGATCCCCGGTTTTAAGTGGCCCGGGCCCTTGGGGTTCCCCGGGTCTGCCGGGGAAATTTTTTGGGGTGCCCCCTTTGGGGGCCAAAATATCATCTCTTTGGTTTTTTTTCCCCTTAAAACCAACCCAGGCCCTCTCCGGGCCGTTTTGGGGGCGAACCTTGAGTGACTCCAACCTTTCCACACTGAACCGGTTTAGCCCTTTCACAAGGAAAAGACGCATTCTTCGTGCTAACCCCCCCCCTCTTCCTCCGGGGGTCCTTTTGGGGCTTTTCCTTGGGTGCAGCGTCACGCCCCCATCTCGAAAAGGAAGACGGAAAAAAGTTTTGCGTTGGGGGGCGAGATTGCCCTCTCAAATGCCTTTCCCCCCCGCGGTGCACCCCTTCCTCTACGGTCTCCTCTCAAAAGGGCCCCACCAGGCTTGCCACCCCAAAACCCCAAACAGGACTTTTTGGGGCGTTTTTTTCTCCGAGAAGCAGGGGGGACCTCTTACCTCCCCATTGTCCCCCTACATTGTCCCCATAAAACCGCCCCCCCAAGGGCTAGTCCACCCCGGGGTTTGGGTCTACAAATCTCGGGAAAACCCCAAGACCGGGGCCCAATGTCCCCCTAAAAATTAAAGAAAATTTACAGATGGGCTTCATCCGCAAATCTTTCTTCTCCGGGGGGGTGGGCCGGATTCTTCTTTTTGGAGAAGAAGGAGGTTCCCTTACTTTCCCCGCAAACGACTAAAGCGGTCTCCCAAAAAAACACCAAAAAACAAAAAACGGGACCTTTACCTCGGGTTACTGAACTCTTTGAACGGGCCCCTGCGGGGGGAAAGTCTTCTCCAATTGGGTTTGGGGGGGGGCCCCATAATCTCCTCTGGATCCGAGAAGGCGACAATGGAAGACTGCCCCTTTAAAAACTCTCGATGGGCACTTCGATATTTATGATCCCTTTGGGTTGTGCAACGCGCCCCGCATCCTTCCCAAAAATCACAATGCATTTTTGAGATCATCTGGGAAGTCTTTCAAGGTTTCCAAATTGAATGACAATTGGGGTTTTTCGCCTATCTGGAGACCCACCAATCGCATGTGCCCAGGTCCCGAAACGCCCCGCGTTTAAACCCTTCCTTTTTATGCCAAACTACAAAAGTGCCCCTTTTCACCAACCACACCCCCTTTCCTAGGATATACATCTCGGGCAAAGGCCCGCAGAAGGGGGGGGGGCCCCCCTAAACTCTCTGCAGTTCTACACGGCCACAACCCGGGGGCCACCGGCCTCCGGCCAAAAAACCCCCCCTTTTTTTGGCTTTTCAAATTTGCACATGCAGTTCAACCCACATTCTCGACGTTGGGACACTGATTTGGCCTTTCCAAAAAAACAAGCCAACCCGAAACTGTGGGCCCCACCGCCGAAAAAGCCTTTTTCCCCAACTGAAAACAGCAAAATTTTCCCCTTTTACCGGGGGGTGCACCTATACCCGGGAAACCCTTTTTCTTAGCCTTTGAACCCCCTTTTCCGGGGGGGCAGGGGGGGTCCTCCACCCCAAAAGGGGCCCCAAAAGTCAAACTCACCTGTTTGGGGGCTTTCCAGAACATTTCAACCGGGAGAAGAACCCATAAACCCTCAGGGTTCCGGGGGCTTCGGCCATTAAACCGGGTCTTGGGGTGAGTGGGGCCATCCCTGAAGGGGCCCGGGGTACCTGTAATATTTACAAAAGACCACAAAAAAACTCCTCTAAACCCCCAGACAGCGCAACGCCCCAACCCACATCAAACCAAAGGGGGGTCTCTGTTCTTCGCCCCCGGGTTTAATTAAGTTTATCCATTTCCCCAAACCCGCCAAAAAAAAGAACGTCAAGGCCATGCCTCTCCCTTCCTCTGACGTAAGTGGGGAAAAGAGGCCCCTTTCCTGGCACACGTCCCTCCAAATGTCTGATACTCAGCCCCCGTAGCCCCCAACAACCCCCCCAAAGGTTTAAAACGAAGTTTTCGCCCAGCACTCCGGGGGAAGGGGTTCTGAAAAAGGGGGGAAATGCCCCCCGTATTCCTGGACATCCGGGGGTTTCGGAAATTTTTTTCCGTTGATCTCCCCGGGTTTTCGGGGGCCCGATCCCTTTTTTAAAAAAGTGAAAAGTTCAAGGAAGCCTTTACCACCTCCGCCCGCCCAAAAAATCACCGCGCCTCAAACCTGCGGGTTTAAATGCAGCCTTTTGCCGGTTTTTTTAACCGCCCCTTTTGGGGCCACTTGCCCCGGACTTCATCACCGATCTGCCTCCCTCTGATGGGAAATAAAGGGTTTTCTTTGGGGGTCACTGAAACCCTTTTTCGAAAATGGGGGAAAACTTCCCCTTCCCCTGCCCGGTCTACCTTCTGCCCTCGACTTTTCCAAAACTATTTTTTTTTAAAACCCCTCTTCCTCGCATGGAAATTCCCCTCCATAATTTTTCCGGGTTGGGAGTTTTAATTCTCTCAAAGTTTTGTGAGGGCCCCGTTCCTTTCCCACAAGTGGAACTGGATTTTTCTTTCCGCGTAAATACCCAACCCACCCCCAAACTAATGGGCAAGTGGAAAGTGAACCAAGTCTTGGGAAACCATTTTCCGCCCTTTCTTCGTATCCGCAAGGGCAAGAGATTGGTCCGGGGCTATTGCCCTGGGGGGAGTTTTCCCTATAAATTTCCCCGGATTCTGACTCCGATGAAGAAAAGGGGTCCCCCTTCTTCATCGTTTTTGGGCCCGCATCCCCCCCCACCTTTCCGCTGCCCCCCCGCTTCCCCCCGATGTCCCGGGGGTGGATAGTCTTGGGCCGCGACCCTTTGCCGTTTGGAAGGGGAAAGCCCCAAACTCTGCTCCAGGCCCGGCTCATATGAAGGGCCCTACGGACAAGAAAAAAAGACCCCCCCCCTTCCCCGTCCCGGGTAAGTAAAGGTGTCTGCCAGGTAAATTTCCCCTTTAAAAACCCCAGCTACAACTTTGGGGCCCCGTTTTTTGGGCCTTTGAAAAACCCCCAGGCGCAAACAATCCGGGTGGCCCCTACAAA
This sequence comes from Phyllomedusa bahiana, assembly GCA_025379985.1. NCBI lineage: Eukaryota > Metazoa > Chordata > Amphibia > Anura > Hylidae > Phyllomedusa > Phyllomedusa bahiana. The sequence goes on along the minus strand of JAODAL010004034.1, from coordinate 53,642 downwards.
AATCCGGTTTCCCCCCAACTATGCGCATTTCCCAAACTCTTTCCCTTCCCTACTGAAACTTGGGCCCTCCCCTAACCCCTTCTCCCCGGGGCTCTGGTCCCCCCGTCCCCCCATAGCTGACTCCCCCAATGTTTTTTTGCCGTCAAAAAAATTTTGGCCAAGAATACGGGGTTTGGGCGAGAAAATTTTTTTTTGGGCCACCCGGAAGGGGTTTGGGCAGGAGGAGAGGTCGTTGGGGGCCGGGGGGAGGGAAAATCCTTAGATCGGGGTCCCTTGTCTAGGTTTTTTTGGGGGGCCAAAAAAGAGGGGGAGGGGCCAAAAGGGGGGGGTACGTAAAGGTGTCCCCCGCGACCCCCCGGTCCCGGTCCCCGACACACCCGCCCCCGCCGGGAGCAACCCCAGGGTGCGGCCGGGGGCCCCCAGCCCAGTATTCCGGGCCCGCGGACCCCCGGCACTCTGTGTCCCCACTTACCCCACCACCCCTGTCTCCCTCCCGGCGCGCGCCCCCTGCTGCCGGGCCAGGTTTCGCGCCCCGGCCCCCCTATTTCGGCACACGGCACTACAGGAAATTTAAAAGGGGCAGTGCGCCGTTTTGTCTCAAAAGGGCGGGTTTAAAACCCATTTAAGCCCCTTCCCTTTTCCCGGCACCTTGCCCAAAACGATAGTGCCCTGGCCCCTTTAAAAGGGAAACCCTTTTCCCGAGTGTCTTGTCATCTACTGTTTTAAACCGGGACCTTCTGCCTCCGTCCCTTGACCACGAACCAAATTTCCCGCCTGTCCTGACCTTCTGCCTGCCCCCCTACGAAAACCCCTGCCACCTTCACTGACCTTTCTTGCCTGTCCCGACTATGAGCCTGCTTCACGATTCTGTACCGCGCAACACCTCGGCTGCCACCACAAGCAAGTCACGTAAGGGGTAGCGACCTGGTAGTAATCCGCAGCAAGTCCATCCCGCTTTGCGGCGGGCTCTGGTGAAAACCGGACCTACTTAGACTCCGCTCCCTGGCGTGGCTTACGCCATCGCTTGTGGTGGTTCAGAGGATCCACTACCATATCCGTTACACATTCGTTATTCACGGCACGTATTCCGCCATGAATAATTGACATGTCACTTTGTCACCACTCACGAAATACGGCGAGCGGGGAGAAGAGACGGAATCCATAGTTCTCTATGAGAACTGTGGATTACTGTAATGACTGGGACGGATTTCAGCCGTAATTCGGGCAGTACGGCATGCATTACGGGCTGAAATACGTCCCAGAATAAGCCGTGTGAACATAGCCTTAAGATTGAAGCCTGTTGATGCAGCTTTGTTACAGAGGTGCAGTGATCCTCCATCTTCTTCAGAGCCACATACGCAGTAGGGTTCACTGAACTGCTGTTTCAGATGAACATCTGGTATTCCCTTAGTTCATTTTGGCAGTGAGATGCTCCACTCCACCCTTGTGCACCTTTGTAGCTAATGTTTACCTCTGATATTCATGGCAAGTGGTGCTCCACAGTTTTTACATTTCTTATTTACAATGCCGCCATCTGTCTACTCACGATACACCTTCACCCCAGTAGCACACACACAATTCACAAACTGTGCAGTTTCAGAAATTGGCACTCTTGCCCTGACAGCTATTAAACATTCCTTTTTGCAACTCTGATAAATAAGGATATGTGCACATGGCATATTGTGATGCGCACTGTATGCGCCACAATACGTCAGGTGTTTTAGAAGTACACACTGGCCAACATGTACTTCTAAAGCGCAAGGAGACCAACACCACTCACTCATTATCAGCGGCGTCACTAACTCATAATCGCGGGGTGCATTTCGGGCATATTGAAGCGCAAATACGCGGCGAGATGTGCCCCGCAATTACGCCGTGTGAACATACCCTTACGCTATTACCCATGACAACAATAAGGGATATATGTGCAGCCTATTCTACATCATATATAGCCACCAAGCTAGCTCACATGTAATGTATTTCGTTTGCTGTCAATGTCGAAAGTAGGAAGTGGTCATAATAATATGACTTAGTTGTGTATATTATAGTACAAAACCATAAAATACAGTACAGGCAATAACCTTACACTAATCATTACACACTGTTTTGTACCAACACTCTAATAAAGCTAAACATTTTAACTGACAAGCAACAGACAAGGGACCGGCCAAAAGTTTTATCGAAGGACTGATACAGCAAGGAAGAGCAAGAAAGTCAGTGAATCCTGCCAGGTCGAAAGAATTTGCTGCCAGAGTGCAGCTTCTCCATTGTTAAAGGGACATCCTTGTTTGAGTTCCTTGTAGGATCAAGTATGTTAGTGACACCTGGCACAACTATATCAGCCACAGCTAGATATCAGTTTCTGGTGACTCCTTTCACTCCCTCTTTCCCTGTGTTTGTTGATGGTCTCATCTCACAGCTCAGTCAGTGACACATGGTTATTGTGTTGCTTGCAGAAAAAATAAGGGCGACATGTATGAATTAGATTTTTTTTACTTGGCGCCGACACTCCAGATTTTTGGCGCATTACATAGAGCTTAATGCGCCAAATTTTGTATGGGCATAGAGTGTAATGAGACGAACTTTGAGAGAAGTTTGGCGCACTAAGCTCTATGTAATGCGCCAAAAATCTGGAATGTCGGCGCCAAGTAAAAAATATCGAATTCATACATGTCGCCCTAAGTTACTGTCGCTCTCCTCTGCTTTGGATGAAAGATGATACACCTGCACTGCACTTAAGTCTCCTATAGCTTATCTTTTATGTTCTAGCCATCAGACTCGGATGGGCCCAAAGAGGAGTAGGGGAAATGACCAAAAGGCCCTTTGGCAAAGTGGGCCACTGAGAACAACAGACCTGGGGCTGCTTTTCAGAGAGAAAGGAAGAGAAAGAGGCAAAAAGTAAGTTTCGTGCGCTGTAGAATGCGCCCCAATAATCCAACTTCATTGGTGTGCTCCAAGAATTAACTCCACTGGTGGGCCCCAAGGATCAACTCCACTAGTGGGCTCCAAATATAAACTCCACTGGTGCACCCAAAGAATCGATTCCATTGGTGAGCCCCAAGGATCAACTCCACTGGTGGGCCCCAAGGATCAACTCCACAAGTGGACCCCAAGGATCAACTCCATTGGTGAGACCCAAGAATCAACTCCACTGGTGGACCTCAAGCATAAACTCCACTGGTGGGAACCAATAACCAACTCCACTGGTGGGCCAAAGAACAAACTCCACTAGTAGGCACCAGGCACCTTAGTTTGACAGTGCTAGCTTCACTGGCAAAGGTTCTGCAGGGAGCACAGCTTAAGTAGATTCCTGAGGTCCCTCTTTTGCTTTTGTGCTTGTTGTCAGCCCTTTTCCTGAAAGAAACTGTTAAATTGGACTTGAATATATTCCCTACATTAAACAATGTTTTTAACCCCTTACCGGCGCAGCCAGTTTTGACCTCCCTGACAGAGCCCCATTATTTAAATCTGATATGTGTCACATGTAAGAATCTCTTTTTCGTACTCTTGTGATTCTGAGAATGTTTTCTCATGACACATTATGCTTTATGTTAGTAAAAAATTTTGGTCCATACAATCCTTGTTTATTTGTGAAAAATATAAAAATATTGTCAAAATTTGGAAATATTTGCCAATTTCAAAGTTCAAAAAAACTGTGACCAGGGAAATGCAACACAACATCGATTCCCCCAATTCTGCTATTTTCAGAGATATAGCATATATGGCCCTAGTGCGCTATTTGGCTCAACCACAAGCCTCAGAGTTGGAGGAGCAACTACTGGACTTTGGGGTCTCATTTTCATTACAATTTTATTTAGGCGCCAATACAGGTTTGCGGACACCCTAAGGTGCTAAAACTTAATAGACACACTAAAAGGATCCCATATTGGAAACTACACCCCTTAAGGAATATATCTATGGGTGTAGTGAGTATATCAACCCCACAGGTATTTCACAAATTTTTTTTTAGCGTTAGGCTGTGAAAATGAAAAACATTATTTTCCAACAATCTGCAATCTTAGCTGAAAATGTTTCATTTTTACAACGAATCCTGGAAAAAAAGCACCACAAAACTTGTTACGCAAATTTTTGTGAACTGCTGTTTGGGTGCATGGCAGGGTGTGCATAGGATGGAACACTATTTTGCTTTTGGAACACAGATTTTGGTGGGGCCATATTGGATTTACAAATCCCCCAGAGTACCAGAACAGGTGAAACCTTCCAGAAGTCACCCCATTTTGGATTCAACATCCTTCATGGATCTCATCTAGGGTTGTATGGTGATTTTTGGATGCACAGGTGTTTCAGTTTTTTTTTTTTGCATTGGGCCATGAAAATGGGACGTGGGTGAGTTATGCAGTTCAGTCATTGTTTTTTGGGCTTCATTTTTTCAGCGTTCTCCCTGCAGTATAAATGACAGAATAACGGGTCGGTACAATTACAATGAATTTTATATAGTTTTTTATGTTTTATTACTTTTACACCATAGAAATGTGTTTATTAAAAATTGTGTTTTTAGGTCATCATATTCTGACAGCCATAACTTTTTTATTTTTCTGTATATGGAGCTGATTGAGGGCTTGTTTTTTTGTGGGATGAGTTGACGTTTCTATTGGACCATTATAGGGTTCATATGACGTGTTGATCGCTTTTTCTCAAGGATTTTGTGAGGTGTTTTGAACAAAATACAGCAATCCTGGTAGTTTTTTTTATTTTTATTTTTTACAGCGGTCACCATGCGGTATAAATGACATAAATGACATGTTAGCTTGACATGCTCAGCAGGTCAATACGATTACAGCGATACCCAATTTGTATATTTTTTATGTTTAACTGTTTTTACACAATAAAAACACTTTTATTCAAAAGGAAAACACATTCCTCAGTTACTAATTCACCTTCTCTCTTCACAACAGGACACAGTTAGGGCCCGTTTACACGGCAATGGACAAATACCGGTCGGTTTCTCCGACCACTATGTGTCCAGTTTGTGTGCCGTGCACATGGCCGCAGAGGGGGGAGGGGGAGTGAGGGGCATCTTTTCTCCCCCTTCCCATTGACATGCACATATTCTGTCCGAAAACCGGACGGGAGAATGTGCATGCACAATGTTTTTCGGGCAGCCAGCGGTTTGAAAAACGGCCGGGCGGAAAACCCGTGCAGTGGGGACTGCTGCACAGGTTTTGCATAGAAGCCCATTGTGCTCGTATGCGGCCAGTTTTGTGGCAAAACCACAAACCGTCTGAAAAACCGTCCGCAAACCCGTGTCATGGGGACATGCCCTTAAACTTCCAGGAGCCTGGGAAAACTACACTTGGGACCACCTGAAGTTCAACCTGTTAGAGGGACATTAGTGTTGGAGGTTTATAGACTGTAGGGTAGAAGGCTATGGTGCTCTAAGGCCTCATTCACACGGCTGATTTGTGCACGGATTTCAGCCGTACTGCGCGCCGTATTTGCGAGGCAGTACGGCTGAAATCCTTCCCTGTCATTACGGTAATCCACAGTTCTCATAGAGAACTATGGATTCCGTCTCTCCTCCCCGCTCTGCGAATACGCTGGGTGGGGAGAAAGTGACATGTCAATTATTTATGGCGTGTACGTGCCGTGAATAATGACTGTCTATGGGGCCGGCGAGCTGCGGGGCGAAATCCGTCGACAAAATTACGTCGGCAATAAGCCGTGTGAAACGGGCCTAAAGGGCCAATGTTTGTAAATAAATTATGTAAACAAGCTTGGTCTTGAAGATAACACTCAGGGAGTGACATCACCATCAAGGCCACTTTTGCTTCCTGTTAGAGCAGAGACGGTTGGCCGATAACTAGGGAAGCTTGTGTACACAAGCAGAAGATAATAACTGCTCTAACACTGGGGAATAGGCAAAACCAGAACAGCAATATATTTGGTAATATATTTATCTTTGAGCTACATGTTTAAAGTTAATCAATGAAATTGCAATACCCTTTTCAAGACTTGCAGATCACATGATCAATCTACAGCTTCTTAAAGGGGTGTTCCCAAACTTTCAAAAGCTCGTTTTTCCGATGGGGCATGATTAAAAATAAAAAATGAAGCATACTTACCTCCATGACTCACTGTTCTGTCTCGGTGGCTGTCCCTTTCATCCCCGCTGTGCAGCCAATCACAGGCCACACCTGACACTTACACGTGATTAGCTACATTTACTGTGCAGCGGGGATGAATGGGACAGCCACCGGGACAGAACAGGAGCATCACAGAGATGAGTATGCTTCTTTTTTTCTATTTTTAATCATATTCCATTGAACAAACAAACTTTTGAAAGTCTCAGAACAACCCTTTTAAAGGACAGTCATTGAGATTGCCAGTGTTGGGCAGAAGAGGAAGGCACTTGGCTGGGAAGGAAGGTAAGTATTATTGTTATTATTTTTATTGGTGGTTACCTGTCTAATTCAGGGATCCATATAGATACCTGCCTAACTGAGGGGCCCATATGTATACCTGCCTTACTGATTGGGCCCATACATATACCTGCCTAACTGAGGGACCCATATATATACCTGCCTTACTGAGGGGCCCATAAATATAGCTGCCTAACTGAGGGGCCCATATATATAGCTACCTTATTGAGGGGACCTATATATACCTGCCTAACTGATGGGACAAATATACCTGTTTTACTGAGGGGTCTATATATATTCATGACTTACTGAGGGGCCCATATATACCTGCCTAACTGAGAGGCCCATATATACATGTCTAAATGAGGGGACCTATTAATCCTACCTAACTAAGGGGACATATATATATATATATATATATATATATATATATAATATATATATATATATATATATATATATATATATATATATATACCTGCCTTACTGAGGGGCCCATATATATTCCTGCCTAACTGAGGGGTCCATATATACCTGCCTAACTGAGGGGGTCTATATATACTTGCCTAACTGAGGGGACCTATATATACCTGCCTAACTGAGAGGACCATATATACCAGTCTAAAGTAGGGGTCCATATATACCTACCTAACTGAGGGGCCAATATATATATACTTGCCTTACTGAGGGGCCCATATATATACCTGCCTAACTGAGGGGTCCATATATACCTGCCTAACTGAGGGGGTCTATATATACCTGCCTAACTGAGGGGACCTATATATACCTGCCTTAATGAGGGGACCTATACATGCCTGCCTAACTGGCGAGACCTACATAGCTTCCTATCTGAGGGGACCTATACACCTACCTAACTGAGGGGACCTATAGAGCTTCCTATCTGATAAAGGGAGCTATAGAGCTAGCTAACTGATGGGACTTATATACCTATAAGTAAGGAGTTGCTGGAAAAGTGAGGATTCTAAGATATTTGTGTTCAAATCTGCGGGGACGAGTGTTGGCTGAGAGAAGTAAGCATGAAGCTGTGGACCAGATAGAGAAGAAAAGGGAATGTGAACAACTCCTCGGAGAAACATCACCTGTGAGTCACTAAATGTACCTGAACTGAAATCACTTATATGTGTGCAAAGTGTAATGGTTTATAATCAGTAATGGTGTGGCGGCATTATACAGTCTATCTGTAGTGGTGATGTGTGGTCATGCTGAGGTGGTATTATTCAGTCACTATGTGGTGGTGATATGTGGTCATGGTGTGGCGGTATTATTCAGTCACTATGTGATGGTGATATGTGGTCATGGTGTGGTGGTATTTTTCAGTCACTATGTGGTGGTGATATTTGGTCATGGTGTGGTGGTATTATTCAGGCACTATGTGGTGAGGATATGTGGTTATGATGTTGTGTTATTTGGTCTTAGTGGAATTATTGGTAATTTTTAGCTTTGGTATTCTGGTTTTATGTAACAGTGTTATTTAGTAAGTGTACAACCATTATTTAGTGGTTTTATACTCAATACTTTGTGTAATAGTTTTTTATATATTTTTATTTATATAAAATGTATCATTCGGGGAGGGGGAAATATATCTTTAGACCTTTTATGTTCACCACCGATGTCCTGTTGCAATGAGGTGGGAGAGACTCAGAAACTCCAGCACTCCATCTTAATTACATATTAGTGTGATGATGTCATCACATCGGTCTGTATAAGTTGAAACGAGACCGGGTGGAGGCAGTGTACAGGTGGTGGAGACAAGAAGACACAGTGGGCCCTTAAAATTAACTCCTCTGTTGGGCCCTAGGTGCTCCCTGTACTATATGGTTGTATATAGAGGATGTATACTTACCTTTCCAACCTGTTCTGGGGGTTTCTCTTTAGGCTTTCACTCCAAAATCTGCAACAGCAATTCCACAAAAAAATCTGCCCAATTTGGTACAAATTTTACACTCTGGAAAATCCTTAGCATTGCTGTCCTGAAGGAAAGGATTCTTATTCTGTTGGGGCTCTCTCACATATATATACCTGCCTAACTGTGGGACCCATATATACTTGTCTAACTGAGGGGACCTATTATAACTACCTAACTGAGGGGACATATGTATACCTGCCTTACTGAGGGGCAAAAAATAATTGTATGAATGATGATAATGATTTGAACATCCCCTACAGAAAAGATTGAAAACTAAGGTGTGTCCTGTAATTGGCATCACAGGTGTAATCAGGCTGCCTATTTAAAGGGTGAAAATTAATCACTCTGCTGTTTGGTATATGGTATGTACCACACTGAACATGGACCAAAGGAACCTTGGGATGGAGTTGTCTTAGGAGTTTGGAAAGAAAATCATAGACAAGCATGTTAAATTTAAAGGCTATATAAACATCTCCAAACTGCATGATGTTACTGCTACTACAGTTGCACATATTATTCAGAAGTTTATGGTCTATGAGACTGCAGCCAACCTACCTGGATGTGGCCACAAGTGGAACATTGATGACAAACTGAAGAGACAGATAATAGGAATGGTAACAAAAGATCCCAGAACAACTTTAAAAGAGATTAGAGGTGAACTCCATGGTCAAGGTACATCAGTGTCTGATCACACCATCCGTCATTGCCTTTGCCTTTGGACACAATGGAAGACAACCAAGGAGGAAATTATTGTTGAAAGTAAATGATAAAAAAGCAAGGCTGGATTTTGCCAAATTGCACATTGAAAAGCCACAAAGCCTTTGGGGGAATGTTATTTGGACAGGTTAGACAAAGCTGGAGCTTTCTGGCAAGTCACATCAGCAATATGCTCACGGACTCAAAAATGAAGCATACAAAGAAAAGAACATTGTACTTACTGTGAAACATGAAGGATGCTCTTCTGAACTGGGCACAGGATTTCTTGAATCTGTGCAAGGTACAAATAAATCTTAGGACTATTGGATCGATATGTGCGGCCCAGTATCAGAAAGATGGTCTCAGTCGCAGGTCATGGGTCTGTCAACAGGATAATGACTGAAAGTAAGCAGCTAAAAACATCCAAGAATGGATAAGAGCAACACAGTACTAATTCTCTAGTCCTGTATGCTGGGTGTAGTTATCAGTATCTGATCTTATTTTGTATATATGGACATTACAGAGCAGTGTTGCCAACCCTCTGTAAATTTACAGTCTGCAAAAAAATATTTTTTTTTCCTGCTATCTGTACTGTCTCTGTAATTTGTTTGTTTACTAAAGACTTAATGCGCCCATGCATAATGTGTACAGTACAGTGTGCTCAGCTTTCACTGCCCCTAGGGTTGTTAGAAAGGAATGGAATTAAAGTGACTGTCTGGGGATCTGTATTTATTCTAGGATCTTTTCTGGGATCTTTATGATGGATTTTTTTGGTCTTCGGTCTTTATAAGTTTTCAGTGTCCGATCTGGGGTCTGTATTAATTCTAGAGTCTGGTCTGGGATAGGTATTTATTTGAAAGTCTGTTCTAGGGTCTTTATGATTTTTTTGAGTCTGTGACCTGTCTTAGTTTTCGTTCTCTGGTCTAGGACCTGTTTTTATTTTGGAGTCTGTATTTACTTTAAGATTTGATCTGGGATCTGAATTAGTTATATATACAGTGTCTGTCGGCTATTTCACTTTTCTTCTCAGGCAGCAGAAATGATAGATGCAGCCTTGGATATAAGGCATCACTAATTAAACCATCCCTGTTTTTTTTTTTCTAAGGTCCACCTCTCTTGGTTGATGGGGAAGGTTCACGCCAACACTATAATCCTACTGATGACAAGTTGGGTACACAAAAGGCAACTAAAGGCAAATCTACACTAATTAGCTTGACTGGATTTCCAGTCCATGGTCCATCTGCAATTAGAGATCTGCCAAAGGCCAGCTCATGGATAAAGTCAGCTCTTGTCTCTGCCTGCAGAGACAAGATGGGGAAAATTCTCCAGGAAGTGGACCACAGTAGTGTTTGGAGGAGGCATGTGAATGAGTAGACTTTCTAGTTCCTTATTCCTGGCCGACTTTTATGATTAATCTATGAAGTATAAATTTTCATGCAGTTAATATCTTCAAAAAGCTTATAGATATATGGAAAAAACTTTGCTTAACCTTTCTGAGAGTGGGAGACCTCAGAAACCTGTTTAGCCAATTCTCTACATTACCCAGGGACCATTCTTTCTCAGGATTTATAGGTGAAGGGAGTGTTAAAATTATACTATTTATTTAGCATTGACTATCCCTATGTCGCAGATGTAAAGAGATGAAATTCTGCAAATACTGTGCACCAGTGGCACCTAGCACAGTTAGCTTACACTCTTATGGGCCACTGGCTTCTAACATCATGATGGGGCACGAGGGCTGTAGACCTGATTATATTGTTAAATGTCAGCATGTCCAAAACTCCTTGCTTTACTTAGATTATCTGTACATGATACTTAAAGAACAACATTTTGGCCTTGAAGTTTTATCAACTATGTGAAAGGCTTGAAAAGGCTTCTATAAGGCCGAAACATTGCATTATGAACTAATTTTCTACATAATACCAGGATCCTTAGACATACCAATGTTTGGAAATGTATTTCTGTGGATTTGCAAGACAGGTTTGGATTGGCTTGTGCTGTATTATCCACTGTATTCTTTGAGATATTGGAGACTTATTAGTAGATAGGTGTTCTCAGTATATAGCCATTAGAGTTGTCTGGCTGCTGATGATAAAAAATAAGCAAAAGTTTGAAATGATGGAATGTGAATTATATATATGGACCTCAATAGTATGTCAATGAAATCAGGTCTAAAAGATCTAGGAAACATGAGAGGGTGGGCTTCTTATTTCCATAGAGCTCTGTTTATTTCATGCATTAGATCAATGTCTATACATGTGGTTACTCCTCTGAGACAACTTTGATCTAATAGTAAGTACAAATGAAGTTCTGATGTTTTCTTTAAAGACTGTTGTGGCTTTAAAAGACTTTACGAGGTAATGGTGTTGGATGCCTCTAGGGCTAATATGTTAATGTGCTGCCTTTTCATGAAAAATGCTTAAAACCAGATGGATGTACACTAACTCAATGAACTCAATGAAATTGGTCTTTGTTCCTTATCAAAGCTGTTGTAGGATATCAGAATATATTATATAATATCAGTAATACTTATCAAAGCTCCTATGTACACCATTCAGCATTTCTCTAGGTATAGGCTGTTTTCCAAAACCTTTTCATGAAAAATTCAAAAAAGTACTGAAATTTAGATAGATAGAAAGATAGATGGATGTCTTTACACATAGTTTTATGTCTATCTAGCTATCTATCAAAATAAGTATTTAATACACTGGTGATCTTGCAAGTTTTCCCACCTACAAAGAATGGAGAGGTCTGTAATTTTTATTGTAGGTACACTTCAACTGTGAAAGACAGAATCTAATAAACAAATCCAGAAAATCACATTGTATGATTTTTTTAATAATTAATTTGCATTTTATTGCACGACATAAGTATTTGATCACCTACCAAGCAGCAAGATTTCTGGCTCTAACAGACCTGTTAGTGTTTCTTTAAGAAGCTCTTCAACTCTGCACTTGTATTAATTGCACCTGTATGAACTTGTTACCTCAATCAATCACACTCCAAACTCACCACCATGGCCAAGACCATACAGCTGTCTAAGGACACCAGGATCTAAATTGTAGACCTGCACAAGGCTGAGATGAGCTCCAGGACAATAGGCAAGCAGCTTAGTGTAAAAGCAACAACTGTTGGTGCAATTATTAGAAAATGGAAGAAACACAAGATGACTGTCATTCTTCTTTGGTCTAGGGCTGAGAAATGTCAGGAATCAGCCCAGATCCAGATATGAGGACCTGGTCAATGACCTGAATAAAGCTGGGACCACAGTCTCAAAGATTACTGTTAGTAACACACTACACCGTCATGGATCAAAATCCTGTGGGGCACGCAAGGTCCCCCTGCTCACGCCAGCATATGTCCAGGCCCATTTGAAGTTCGCCAATGACCAGAGGAGGCATGGAAGAAGTTCATGTGGTCAGATGAGACCAAAATAGAACTTATTGGTATCACCTCCACTCACCGTGTTGGGAGAAGAAGGATAAGTACAACCCAAAGAACACCACCCATGTGAAGCCTGACGGTGGAAACACAATAGTTTTGGGGTGCTTCTCTGCAAATGGTACAGGACAATAGCACCATAGTTAAGAGAGGATGGATAGGGCTATTTATTGAGAAATTATGGCCAATAAGCATTTCAAGGTCCTGGAGTGGCCTAGACAGTCTCCAGACCTGAACTCAATTGAATATCTTTGGAGGGAGGTGAAACTTAATGTAGCCCAGTGACAGACCCGAGACGTGAAAGATCTGGAGAAGATCCATTCGGAGGAGTTGGCCAAAATCCCTGCAAACTCAATCAAGAAGTACAGGAAACACCTGACCCCTGTAATTGTAAACAAAGGTTTCTGTACCAAATACTAAGTTCTGTTTCTCTATTGTGTCAAATACTTATTTATTGCAACAAAATGCAAATTAATTATGTAGAAATCATACAATGTGATTTTCTGGAATTTTTTTAGATTCTGTCTCCCACATTTGAAGTGATTACAGACCTTTCTATTCCTTGTAGGTGGGAAAACTTTGAAAATCGCCAGTGTATCAAATACCTATTTTCCCCACATAGAATGATACACATATATTTGTTTGTGTATGTATATATATATATATATATATAATATATTATATATATAATATAGTAAAAAAAAGTCCACGGCACTCCAAAATGCATTCAAGCAATAAGGTAGTTTATTCCTCCATGCTCAAAAGAGCGACGTTTCAACTCCCTCACAGAGCCTTTTCAGGGAGCTGAAGCGTCGCTCTTTTGAGCATGGAGGAATAAACTACCTTATTGCTTGAATGCATTTTGGAGTGCCGTGGACTTTTTTTACTCTGTATTTTGGAACTTCTTGTATCGGAAGCTTTTGCTGCTGGCACCCTCCTTCTAATTTTTCAAGTAGTTCTTTGGAGTGCTGCTATTTTTATATATATATTATATATATATATATATATATATATATACATTTGTGTATATATATATATATATACATATCAGTGTATCTTGATGGCTCTTAATGTTATCTATTCTTAGATAACAGCAAAAGCTTGAAAATTATATATTATTATATTATATATAAAATATATAATATATAATAATATATAATAATAATGATATATATATATATATATATATATATAATCTTGTACTTAGTTTATAAAACATATCTAACAGCCGCTTTCTGTGTTTCTTTATTTTTATCCCAGCATGCGGAACAAGTTGACAAGTGACAGTTGAGCCGTTTAATATATGTCACTTATATTAAAGTCCTCCAAATATCCTATATTTAGGAGTAACAGGTGTTGAGGTCCCAACACTTGTGTACCACAAGAATGAATGATAACTTGCCCTCACTTCTGTGTTTTTACAAAAATAGGAGGACTAGCCTCAGGTTCTCTAATTTGTACAATAGCCGCCTAATATGGAAACATAAGGGATGATATCAGCTCACACATGCAATGCTTTTTAACCAGACCTGAAGAGCCATCCTTGGTTGTGGCTTCAATAACCAGTAGACTGCGGACAGCTGAGATGAGAGTTGACTCCCACAAAGAAGGACCTGTTTCCGGCAGATGTCCCAGATACCAGGCCTATAGATCCCAACAAAAAGAAAAAAAAAAGTTGCGTAAAATATATGTGTATTTTTCTGACAAGACAAAGCCTATATTACTATGTTGACTTCTTAAAATGTATTTTATGAACATTTATGACAAGGCTGACATATTTAGTAACCTTCACTAGTTCCTAGTTCTCTAATTCTACAGTCCGAAGGTTTAGAAAACACAATGCAATGCATGAACACAACACACAAAATAACAATAAAAAAGTTATTTGATAGTAAGAATAATTAGTATCAAATAATTATCTATAATTCTAGCATTTAATAGTTTTCAGATACAAATAAAACATATAAATCATAAAAACACATGCTGTATACATTGTATGAATACATTTAAACAGATTTTTCTTAGGATTATCATTTATTTATAACTGTGAGGTGGCAATGTACAGTGATTTGATGAAATTAGAAAATATGAGTATCTATAATTACTTAACAAACAGAGGTTTGGACAGGTTGGGACAGCAAAAATATAGATAATGCAGTCACAGTGTTGCCTGTTTTAGAAGTCAAATCTAGAATGAAAATTGTGCAGTTTACATCACACTTTGTAAGATGCGAAAACACAGAAATATTTTAGAGTGAAACTTGTTGCCATATTATATTCTTGTTCTGGATCTAGTTATATCAAATAACCATACCACCAGAGCACATTTGGCTTTCAAGGCCATTACAATTTGAGTAAGCACTTTCAAGTAGAGATTGGAGTAGATAAGGGGCCTAGTGTGAACCTTTTGCCCAACAAAACCCACCTGGACCCATCCCTGTTCAAATGGATTTCAAATCTGGTGAGATAAATTGACATGACCATTCCAGAGGGCTACTCTTATTCATGAAGATAATATAGGTAGTGAAAACTGGATTATTTGAGATGAAACAAACTACTGTTTCATTATCTTCAATACGAAGATGACAAAGTTTAACTTGATGATGTTATCATGGCTTTCCATGTTATCTAGTCTTAGCAAAACCCATTGAAAAAGTTGAAATATCACTGTACTGTGATATAAAAGTACATTATCCATCAAGTTAATCTTTATTACATCTGTACATTTACTACATAAAATACTAATATGCAGAACATTATAGTTGGCTTTATATATATAGTTGCAGTACTGTAAAATTAGCAGCAATTAGTTAACAATAGAAATTAAATATGCTCTCAAATTGGTGACATAACATTAAACATTAAAAAACAGAAGCATTTTAGAAGGAATAATGTAATACTTGTAAAGTAGTCATGCTGTAAGCTGACCCGACCTACTCTCCACAAGAAGTGAGCGTCCACCTAGTACTGGGATAGAAGTATTGTAGTAATGATTATCTCAATAAAGGTGATGCTCTATACTCTATTTTCTCGTTTGTTTAAAGTAGATTCTGTCAACATCAATATAGCTTTCCTCTTCATAGTTTGTCCAGAATTGCTACTATCAAGGGAATCTTTTATGTACAGTGAAGGAAATAATTATTTGATCCCTTGCTTTATTTTGTAAGTTTGCCCACTGACAAAGTCATGAACATTCTATAATTTTAAGAGTAGGTTAATTTTCACATTGAGAGATAGAATATCCAAAATAAAATGTAAAATTGTATAAATTATATACATTTATTTGCATTTTGCTGAGAGAAATAAGTATTTGATCCCCTACAAACCATTAAGAGTTCTGGCTCCTACAGACCAGTTAGACATTCCTAATCAATTCGTTACCTGCATTAAAGACAGCTGTCTTAAATATTTACCTTTGTAGAAGACTCCTGTCCACAGACTCAATTAATCAGTCAGACGTTAACCTCTATAACATGGGCAAGACCAAAGAGCTTTCTAAGGATGTCAGGGACAAGATTATAGACCTGTACAGAGCTGAAATGGGCTACAAAACCATAAGAAAGATGCTGGGTGAGAAGGGGACAACTGTTGGTCCAATAGTGAGAAAATGGAAGAAATACAAAATGACTGTCAATCGACATCGATCTGGGGCACCATGCAGAATTTCCCCTTGTGGAGTATCCTTCCTCATGATGAAGGTTGCAGGCCAGACTGAAGTTTGCCAATGAACATCTGGATAATTCTGTGAGTGATTGGGAGAATGTGCTGTGATTAGATCAGACAAAAATTGAGCTCTTTGGCATTAACTCAACTTGCTGTGTTTGGAGGAAGAGAAATGGTGCCCAAAAAACACCGCCATGCTGACCCAAAAAACACCATCCCCACTGTCAAGCATGGAGGTGAAAACATTATGTTTTGGGGGTGTTTCTCTACTACGGGCACAGGACTACTTCACCACATCAATGGGAGAATGGATGGAGCCATGTACCGTAAAATCCTGAGTGACAACCTCCTTCCCCCTGCCAGGACATTAAAAATGGGTCGTGGCCTGGTCTTCCAACAAGACAATGACCCAAAACATACAGCCAAGGGAACAAAGGAGTGGCTCAAAAAGAAGCATATTAAGACCATGGAGTGCCCTGTCTCCATACCTTAATGCCATAGAAAACTTATGGAGGGAGTTGAAGCTCTGAGTTGCCAAGTGACAGCCTCAAAATTGTAATGATTTAGAGAGAATCTGCAAAGAAGAGTGGACCAAAATTCCTCCTGACGTGCGCAAACCTCATTATCAACTACAAAAAACATCTGACTGCTGTGTTTGCCAGAGGGATCAAATACTAATTTTTCACTGCAAAATGGAAATAAATTTATATAATTTATACAATGTGATTTTCTGGATTTTATTTTGGATATTCTATCTCTCAATGTTAAAATTAACCTATGCTTAAAATTATAGACTGTTAATGTCTTTGTCAGTGGGCAAACTTACAAAATCAGCAAGGGATCAAATAATTATTTCCTTCCACAGTGTCTCCATGTTTTGCACAACTACAACTTTGACTTGTCATGGGCTGAAAAAGTTCACCAGATTGAGACCTTGTTGTCTCTTAAATGGATTTCTTGGTTTTAGACCTGACTTTAATTCTGTTGTAGGTGGGATAGTGTTCTCGGTTGGATCAAATCATTTAGCATACAGTGATTGGATAATTTTTTAGCTGGAGAACATAAATCAAAGAGCCTGCGATTCAACCACTCAGTTTAATGATAACTTCAGACAGGCAGATATCTGATGGTCACCTTAATCCTCTGACCATACATGGAAGCAAGGTTCTCAGTTAAAACTGTTTGCATAATAGGACACATTTTAGTGTATAACTTTTTTATAATCCTGTGTTTCCTTGTCGTTTTTTAAATAACTTCAATGATGAACAGATGCTATTTTGCTCATTCATTGGATGAAGTCATCGACTTTCAAATTTGTTGAATTTATTAATAGCGCTTGATTAGGTTTTTTTCTCTCAGAATGATTCAGGCAACATTTTCTTCATCAATGCAGACTTCAGGGAAGCAAGATGAAGATGCAGCAGGAAATAAAGTAGCTCATTCTTATTTATTCTGATTGGTTTACAATATTTAATCAAATGCTTGTTTTTATGTAATATGCATTAATTGCGACAATTTGTCTTATCAGAACACTGAAAAGGGCAATTACATGATCAGCAGCTGCACCAATGTCTTGTGGTTAATTTTTTAATGTGTTAAAATGCCAAAAGAGCCATATAGAATGTTGATGACTTCTGGAGCAGATGTTGAACCTATAAATTTCTGCACCACATAACCAAATTTTTTCCTGTTGAAGGTCGTAAAGGAACAAATATGTAAAGTTAATGCTCAAGAAATAAAATAAGGACAAATAGAGGAACTATGTCTTTATTCCTCATGCACAGGGACACATTGTTGTATTATATGCTTGTTAGAAAATAGGCATTGTATGTAAATTATGTGTTATATAACAATTATTTCTCTTTAGGTAACATGTAGCCCATTTGTCTGCAAGGTCTATATCTAAACAATGATGTTCCCACCTCCAAATTTTACTATCGATATAGGGCTGCGCTATTTTATGTGTATTTAGCGCCAGAAAACTGTTGACGCCCTATTGTAGTACACCAAAACTAAGCGTATTATACGGCAGACACGACACATTTGAATGTGCCTAAAGTAGGCACATCAAATATGCTAAAAATGATATGCTATGCGCCTAAATTATGCTATGTACCTAGATTAGGTGCATCAATTATACTATGCAAGGTATACCACACGGCAGATTTTTGACAGGTTCTTTCATTCAGGCATGCTATACACTCAATTAATGCCTTTAAAACTGGCGTGGTGGCGCCTCTTTTCTGACATGTCGCCCAGAGTGATATGCAGTGCCTATTTGCCTCCATACATGGTGTGCATTATGGCATCCAAAGAGTAAAATTTTGGTCTCATCTGACCCTATTATATTCTTCCAGTATTTCACAGGCTTGTCAAAATATTGTTGAGCAAACTTTAAACATGCTTCAACATGCTTTTTTTCAGCAATGGAGTCTTTCATGGTGAGCGTGTATATGTCGCAGGGAAATTATGAAAATAGGGATTTGATCACATCCCTAAGGGAGATGATCAAATCACGGAAGATGTTAAAATAACAACTCTGTGGGGTGATTTCCCTAAAGAAAGTCAGTGATTTGATCAAATCCCTGAACTGTTTTACTGAAAAGATGAATCATCTCTCTTAGGGATTTGATCAAATCCCTATTTTTTATCATTTCCCTGCTATACATACAGACCAAGGAGGCTGAGTTTCTCATTCTTTTCTTTGAAACAATTGTTCCTGCTGATTTCAGGTCTTTCTATAGCTCTTCACAGGTGGTCCTTGGCTCTTGGACCACTCTTCAGATAATTATTTTCACTCCTCTTTCTGAAATCGTGCAGGGGGCACCTGGTTGTTGCTGTTTATGGTGAAATTATGTTCTTTCACCTTCTGGATTATGGCCCCATGTGTGCTCACTTGTACATTCAGTAGTTAAGAAATTCTGTAACCAATACCATCAGCATGTTTTATAACAATAAGGTTGTGAAGGTCTTGAAACAACTCACTGGTTTTACCCATAATGAGATATTTCCTGTGTGGCACCTTGGTAAGGAGGCACCTTTTTTATAGGCCATCAGCTGATATCATTTATCACTAAGTGGCATGATTGCTTTTCTAATTACTGCTAAATTTCAGATGATGTCATGACTTTCCATTGCTTTTTGCATCTCTTTTTCTTCGCATCATTTCCTATTATTACAATTAACTTAAAAGGGTTCTACGACTTAAGGAAAAGTTGGTCAAATCTCACAGACTGAAGAGACAGCCATGCTTGCGCAGTTACTCTCCAGTCTTTTCTATGGGAGTTCCCAGTATAGCCAGGCGTTGTTTTCGTCTCTGCATGTAACCCCCATAGAACAAAATGGAGAGCCATGTGCAACCGCTGTGACTTTCGGTGGCCCAGTCCCGAGATAAGTGCGCTTCTCAGATAAGTGTGACTCACACCTATCAGATAATGTTGGCATATCCAAGGGAAGCACCTTCCAAGAGCCAGAACTTTTTTATTTTTCTACCTACCTAGACAAATGAGGGCTTTTATTTTGAAGGGCAAGATGTGCTTTCTAATGGTGTCATTCACTATACCATAGAATATACAGGGAAACCGCAAACAATTTCAAGTGGGGCACAATGGGAAAAAAGAACATGCTTGCACCATGTTTGCTGGGATTTTATTTTTAGTGTGTTCACTCTCCGATATAAATTACATATTCTCTGTATTCTACAGGTTGCTACAATTCCGACAACACCAAACATGTAGGGTTTTCATTACCTTATAGTACCGTAAAAAAAAATCAAAACATTTTCTATTTTTTAAATTTTCGTGGAGCCATTTTTGGCAACCACTAACTTTTTTGTGAAGGTGTATTTTTTGCGAATTGAAGTATACTTTTTATTGGTACCAGTTTGAAATACATGCAACTTTTTATGTGAAATGACCAAGAAACCCCAATTTAGGTGTTTAGATTTTTTTCTCTTCTAAGGTGTTCAGCATACGGGATAAATTATGTTACTTTTTAATATTTTTTCAGATGCGACGATTCCAAATATGTGTCACTTTTTTTTTATGTGTAAAATGGCAAAAGGCGGGTGATTTGAACTTTTATTTTTTTTTTTACACTTTTAAGCATTTTTTTTTACTTTAACATTAAGGGCGACATGTATGATCGGGATTTGCGCCCGATTTCTGGCGTATTCTGCGCCTCACCGGCCCGAATCCCCTGTCGGACGCAGGGATGCGATGTTAGGCGCAGCCTTCGCCACTTTCGGCTGCGCCTAACATGAATTGGTGTGTAATGGGAGCGGTGTGGGCGTTCTAAGGCGGGAGGCGGTGCGTTAGAAAACTCCGAGGCATGTACGATCGCGGGTCGGCAAAGTGAGGCGCATTGCAGCGCTCGCCAGCTCCGACAGGCAGACCTAGTTGATTCTGGTCTAAATGATCCGGCGGAGGCGAAGTGAAGCGAGAACGTAACATGAGAGGAAACATATAGAAGATCGCAAAAGAAATACATCTCGGCTCTCAGCTCCGTGCGGCATGGAATATGATTCCAAAAATCGTTTTTATTACGTGTAAAACATTATCAGAAAAAGAGCTCAAACCTTCTAAAAAAAAAAAACATAAAAAAAAACACTTTCCAAAAATCTAGAACACTACATCAGGAATTAGGATCTTGGAAATTGCCGGGAAATACAGGAATTCAAATTCTGTAAGCTATTCTCATTGGTCGGCAGAAACCAGCCAATCAGAATAGGAGCGACAGTGACCCATTAAAACCTATGGAGAAGTATGGACCAATCAAATTCAAAGACGAGGCAGTTCAAAATACAGTAAAAAGACAGAAAAGAGCTGATTGGTTGAGCTAGCGGGGTCTTGGCAATCCTGGCCAATCAGAATAGGAACGACAGGGACCCATTATAATCTATGGAGAAGTATTGACCAATTACATGAAAAGGCGGGACAGTTCAAAATACAGTAAAAATGCAGAAAAAAGCTGATTGGATGAGCTAGCGGGGGCTTGGCTATCTCGGCCAATCAGAGCGCGAGCTACTTTTTTCCCATTGTAGTCTATGGCCAGATCGGGGCAATGAAATCTCGGCTCTCAGCGCCATGCGGCATGGAGTATGATTAAAAAAATAATTTTTATTAGGTGTAAAATATTATCTGAAAAAGAGCTGAAACCTTCTATAAACATAAATCAATCAAATCCCTAACAACGCGTTTGTCGCCAAGACCGGTGCTACATCAGGAATTGCGATATAGAGAATTGCCGGGAAATACAGTAATTCAAATTCTTTAAGCTCTTCTCACTGGTCGGCAAAAACCAGCCAATCAGAATAGGAGCGACAGTGAACCATTATAACCCATGGAGAAGTATGGCCCAATCAAATGAAAAGCAGGGACAGTTCAAAATACAGTATTTTGTACTGTCCCGCTTTTTCAATTGATTGGTCCATACTTCTCCATAGGTTATAATGGTTCCCTGTCGCTCCTATTCTGATTGGCTGGTTTTTGCCGACCAGTGAGAAGAGCTTAAAGATTTTCAATTACTGTATTTCCCGGCAATTCTCTATATCGCAATTCCTGATGTAGCGCCGGTGACGGCGACAAACGCGTTGTTAGGGATTTGATTGATTTATGTTTATAGAAGGTTTCAGCTCTTTTTCAGGACATATTTTACACCTAATAAAAATGATTTTTTTAATCATATTCCATGTCTCACGGCGCTGAGAGCCGAGATTCCATTGCCCCGATCTCTCCATTGACTACAATGGGGCAAGTAGCTCGCTCTCTGATTGGCCGAGATAGCCAAGCCCTCGCTATCTCAACCAATCAGCTCTTTTCTGCCTTTTTACTGTATTTTGAACTGTCCCGCCTTTGAATTTGATTGGTCAATACTTCTCCATAGGTTATAATGGGTCACTGTCGCTCCTATTCTGATTGGCCAGGATTGCCAAGCCCCTGCTAGCTCAACTAATCAGCTTTTTCTGCCTTTTTACTGTATTTTGAACTGTCCCGCCTTTGAATTTGATTGGTCAATACTTCTCCATAGGTTATAATGGGTCACTGTCGCTCCTATTCTGATTGACCCGGATTGCCAAGCCCCCGCTAGCTCAACCAATCAGCTCTTTTCTGCACTTTTACTGTATTTTGAACTGTCCCGCCTTTGATTTTGATTGGTCCATACTTCTCCATAGGTTATAATGGTTCACTGTCGCCCCTATTCTGATTGGCTGGTTTCTGCCGACCAATGAGAATAGCTTACAGAATTTGAATTACTGTATTTCCCGGCAATTTCTAATATCCAAATTCCTGAGGTAGCGCTGTTCTTGATTTTTGGAAAGTGATTTTATTTATGTATTTTTTTAGTAGGTTTGAGCTCTTTTTCAGATAATGTTTTACACCTAATAAAGGCGACTGTTTGATTCATACTCCATGCTGCACGGACATGTTTAATGATTTTCCCTGTTTTCCAGCCTGTCTCGAATCGGAATACATGTTAGGCAAAGTCCCGCACTGCGCCCCACACACTGGCGAGGCGAACTTTTCCCCACATGTATGAGCGCACGTCCTCGGACGGCGAATATTAGGCGCAGTTCCGCACTGCGCCTAAGTCCCGCACTGCGCCTCACACACTGGCGAGGCACGGCGGACTTTACACCGCATGCATGAGCGCACCTCAGCGCCGACATACATGAGGCGCAAATTTAGCCGGAAACTGTGTAAACGTGCGCTTCGACGTGGCGAGATTCATACATGTCGCCCTAAGTCCCTATAGCTTGCTTTAGCAGTAAGGGGCACAATCATGTATAGAGCCTTATGCATTGGATAGACAATGCCTTAGGGTGTACCAATATGGCGGTTTTTTTACTTCCTGCCTGGAACAGGAAGTAGTGAAACAAAAAACATGGCGGCACTGGAAGCCTTCACAAGGCTTCCAGCTGTCATGTTAAGTGATCTGTGCCCTGCTATCTCCTCGCGGGGCCCCATTCGGAGTGAGGAATGGTGTGCGGCCATGTTTGCCACATCGCCTAGGGAGCTAAACAGCGTGGGATTGTGGCTATAACTGGTGGGTGTTGGCAGTAATTAGCAACCCTTCATCAGCACTGGGATGTAAGTTTATGTCCATTGTTGTTAAGTGGTTAAATCTTCAAAGTAGCCACCCATTGTTAGACTGGGGTCCTAGGGCCCACCAGAGGAATTGAGTCTAGGGGCCCACTCCAAATCTTTTGTACTTTACTTATCTGCCTCTGCCACCTGCACGGTGCCTTCACCCAGTCTTACTTCAGCTTATACAGACCGGTGTGATTACATCATCATACCAGCCTGTAATCAAGATCGGGCACTGGGGCTTCTGAGTCTCCTTCACCTAATTGCAGCAGGACACCAGGTGGTAAATATAGATAGTCTTTACAGATATGGGTCCTCCTCCCCAAATAATGCATTTTATATACATAAAAATATACAAAACAGTTATAACACAAAAGTTCAAAGTATAAAACAACGAAATGATGGTCATACAGTGGTCAAATAACACCGCTACACAACACCAGAATCCCAAGACCGATATTACGAATAATTCCACTTAGACCAAATCCGAACAAATCATGACCACATATCATTACCACACAATGACTGAATAATACACAATATCGTTACAGAATATAAACTATTATAGCACGACACATATAATTGCCATACAGTGACCATATAGTGGTAGATTATAGTTGTATACATGCACTTTGCACATATATAAGTAATTCCAATGCAGTTATATCCAGGTGACATCTTCTTTGAGTCGTTCTCTTTCCCTTTTCTTCTCCATCTGGCCAAGACTTTCATGACAACTTCTCCTGACTATGACTCGTCTCTGTAGAATTTACCACACAGAGATCTTAGAGTCCTCAGTTTCTTCCACTTCCCTACCCATTCCCCACCTCTGTACAAACTCCTCACTCATAGTGCCCCTAATGGTAATAATGGCCCCCTTGTGAACCAAACAGTAAAAGTTATGGGGCTTCTGTTTGTGTGCTAAGTTTTAGCCTTCTTTTGTGTCCTCATATAGTAGATTGGTAAACCCCGAACATAGTAGGTAGGTACACCCCCCAAATTAGGTAGGCAAATGGGTAAAACCCCTTTTAGGTAGGAAGGCCTCAGACAGGTAGGCTGGCTGTCCCACTATTTTGTTATATATGCCCCCATTTAGCAGGTATATAGCTCTCTCCCCTGGTTAGGTAGGTACATTTTAGGCCTTCCATTAGATAGGTATCTAGGTCCCCCATTGGGTAGGTATATCCCCTGTTTCCCTGAAAATAAGACATCCCCCGAAAATAAGACGTAGTACTTTTTTTTTATGCAATTCAGACTTAGGCTGCTTATGCTGATTTTTGTGATGAAATCACTACAGTATATTAATTCATGTTGATTTTTTGTTCACCAATAAATGTAAATTGTTGTTCATGGAGAAATAAGAAATCCCCTAAAAATAAGTCTTAGCTTGTCCTAAGGAGCAAAAGTTAATATAAGACACCGTCTTATTTTCGGGGAAACAGGGTAAGTCCTCTGCTAAGCAGGCAGGTAGATACAAAGGCCTGCTAGAAAGGTTTTAGGTAGGTATATAGGCTCTCAGTAAGTAGGTAGGTTGCCTCTCCTACTGGATAAGTATATAAGCCCTCATTACGTAGGTACAGTAGGTAGGTATATAGGCCCCCATAAGGTATGTGGGGCCTATGTACTTATATGTGTGCTCACTGCCTATCCAACACTGAAGTTGTGGCGGTGTTTCAGATCTTTGTCTACTTCCAGTCCTAATGAATAGCACATGACTTCTGCAGCCAATCAGTGGCTTTGGTGGTCATGTGCTGCTCTACTAACATCCCTGCTAATGCACTAATTACTTTCAGAACAATGATTTTACAATGAGCATGTGACTGCTAAAGCCCCTGATTGGCTGCAGGGGTCATGTGCTGTTAGGAAGGACTGGAAGTAAATAAATACTGGAAACACCACCAGAGCTTCATCGCTGGATTAGTGCAAAAGCTCCGATGTCTCCCACCAGTCACTGACCAGTGATGTCACTTTCATGGGTCATATGATGTTGAACCAATCACTGGCCTCGGTGCTGGTGTCAGTGGTCACTCGCTGTCCCTCTGAGACAAGAGAATGGCTGCAATGTCGCATGAGCTATGGAAATGACAGGTTTATTTGGGAGGCAGTGGGGAAGTGTTTAAAACTGTTAGAGAACCCCTTTAATGTTTCAGAACACAAGTTAAGTATAATATAACACTGAATGTGTCCATCTATAACCAGATTTTCATTTTCTGTACAGAAGCTCCACCACCAGGACCCCCACAGACTTCCACTTGGAATGTCCCCCCAATATGTAACAGATTGATGGTCTCCAAAAACCCATGACCTCTTCTGAGGGCTCAACTACACCACAATTCTGCTACCAATGTTGTTCAATCGCTGCACCTCAGGAGCCAACTGTACAGGTGACACCTAAGGTTTTTGGCTATGCTAAGTCTCTAGTACTTTTGCACACCAAGCTGGTTCTACCAAATCCCTTAATGGACCCAGCGGTAGCCTTCCCCTGGGTTTGAACTTAGCATAGCTCATCCATTCATGGCACCATCCAGGTTGATGTCTCCTCTGCAGTCGCAATAGACTCCTTCAGAGCTAAATCTCCCATGGGTTGACAAAACATTCAACCTACAACACCAAATGGAAAATAACACTGGGGAACACTCATTTTGGTGCCTTAAAAGTTTCAACAGTTTTTGAGTAATTTTGGGTTGCTGATTCTGAAAATGACACCTGTTTTCCCCCATCAGCTCTAGTTTTGGAGATCCAGCATTGTCACCTTACCAAGTATGTAGGCTGCTGAAAGTAGTGGTCACTCAATATTGTATTAAAGAAATGTTGGGAATTCATGTGAAACAGAAAAGACATAAATTTTAGAACATGTAAAGAACAAATGCAAACATGTGCTGAGCAAATTCAAATCTATTCATCTGCACTAAATATTTATAAACAAAATAATCACAAGAACAATGTAAAATCATGTAATCAACATCTCATAAACTAGAGCTGCTAGAACAAAATGGATGGGATTTGCCAACTCCGCAGCATTCCAATTCCCAGAATAAGGTCAACATTTCTAGGCACCAAAATTTTGCGGTGTAATAAATGTAATAATAAGTAATACATGTGTTTGTTATCTAACTCTATCTATTTATATGAAACTTTTGTTTGCTATAAAAAAAATCAATATAAGATCCTTTGCCTCAAATCATGGATTCATATATACTTTGCATAGTTGGCGGTTAAGGACTATTTTTTTTGCTATATTACACTCAACATATACCACTTCAGCAGCAAGCCACACTCTTCTATGACCAAACTTCCCTAACCCCAAGCTATTTGCACACCACACTCTCGCAATTGGCAACAAACTGTTTCACTCCATCTCCTTCTTCTGTAATCACCATGTTCATCACCCAGTCAACATCAGGATCTGTTGGGCCCACACTGCTTCTCCATCATAGCTGACAGCCAAGAAAAGTGTCATTTATTTGGCCAGCTTTAGCAACATAACTCAATGCCACTGCAGAGTATCATAACCGTGATCTAGATGTCCTTTAACATAAAAGCATGATATACACAGTATAACATGAACAATATACATGTATGTGCAAGCAAAAAGAAATACATCATTGAGAAGTCTCTTAGATAATAATCTAGTCCATTAGAGCAACATGAGGTTCACCACTCGCACCGCGTGTAAAATCATGTGAATGATATAGCATATACAAAGGCATTGAGTTCACGCAGTTCCATCTGTTTACTTATATTCAAGAGTTTCAAAAAAATCAAAAGAGCTTTTGCGCCATCTAGTGTTCACAGTGTTTATAACACTGTTTTAAGATTTTATATTACTATTGTGATATTTTAAACAAAGAACAAGAAAATCCTGGTGATCGGTAGACATAGTTACTTTTTTACAAGAAAATATTTGTTAACATTTGCTTTCTGAAGCATTATGTCTATAATATAGGGCAGGATCCTAGTCACTACTGGGGTAGTAGGGCGTAGCAGCTGCTATTGGGCCCGGATCCTTAGGGGCAGGTATAGTTACATAGTTACATAATTTGTAAGTCCATCCAGTTCAGCCTGTGTTGCTAAAGTGTTGCTAAAGTGTTGTTCCAGAGGAAGGCAAATATCTCCATGAGGTAGAAGCCAATTGTCCTCATTTGAGGGAAAAAATTCCTTCCCGATCTGGCAATCGGAATAATCCCTGGATCAACGACCCCTCTCTAGAATCCTAGTCACTATGACTTTTTGAACTCTGTTATTGAATTCACCATGACAAGTTCCTCTGGCAGAGAGTTCCACAGTCTCACTGCTCTAACAGTAAAGAATCCCTTGATATGGTTATGTAGAAACTTTTGTTCCTCAAGACAAACAGGATGCCCCCTTGTTCTTGGTACAGTCTTGGGTATAAATAAATCTTGAGCGAAATCTCTATATTGACCTTTAATATATTTCAACATATTTATTATGTCCCCCCGAAACCGTCTTTTCTCTAAACTAAATAACTCTAATCTTGCTAATCTTTCCAGGTATTGCAGTCCACCCAGTCCTTTTATTATTTTTATTGCCTGCCTTTGTACCTGTTCAAGCTCTACAATGTCTTTCCTGTGCACTGGTGCCCAAAACTGTTCACAATATTCCATGTGTGGTCTAACCAGTGACTTGTATAATGTGAGAATAATATTCTCATCATGTGCCTCTAGGCCCCTTTTAATACAACCCATGATCCTATTTGCCTTGGCAGATGCTCCCTGACACTGACTGCTACAATTAAGTTTACTGTCTACTAGGATTCCCAAGTCCTTCTCCATGTTACTTTTAACCAGCGTTTTTCCATTTAACATGTAATCATGTAATGGATTTTTCCTCCCCATGGGTATAACCTTGCATTTATCTATGTTAAACCTCATCTGCCATTTCTCTGCCAAGGCCATCTTATCCAGATCCCTTTGTAATAACACATTATCCTCTATTGTGTGGATTCCTTTACAGAGCTTAGTATCATCTGCAAAGATCTATATTTTACTCTGCAATCCATATGTAAGATCATTAATGAAAATGTTAAAGAGGATAGGGCCCAATACTGACCCCTGTGGTACCCCACTAGTAATAGGGATCCAGTCTGATTATGTACCATTAATCTTGACCCTTTGTTTTCTATCACTGAGCCAGTTGCTTACCCACTTGCACACAATTTCCCCCAGTCCAAGCTATATAATTTTACTAACCAACATTATAAGTTTCACCGTATCAAATGCTATAGAAAAAACTAGATAAAAGACATCCAGTGCCTCACCCCGATCCAGTCTAGAACTAACTTCCTCATAGAAGCTGATGAGATTAGTTTGACAGAACCGATCCTTCTTATATCCATGCTGGAATGGCGTTATACATTTATTTTCAGTGAGATACTCTAGG
This sequence comes from Phyllomedusa bahiana, assembly GCA_025379985.1. NCBI lineage: Eukaryota > Metazoa > Chordata > Amphibia > Anura > Hylidae > Phyllomedusa > Phyllomedusa bahiana. The sequence goes on along the minus strand of JAODAL010004034.1, from coordinate 25,050 downwards.
ATAGCATCTCTAAGAAAACCTTCAAACATTTTTCCCACAACAGAGGTTAAACTTACTGGCTTACTGTATAAGTAACCGGGCACTTGCCCTGTGTGCTTCCAGGGTCCGGCCGCCACGCCAGCTCAGAGTGTCTGCCGGGGGGCTGGTGATTTGCCCCGGTGGGGTCTCGAGTACCGGCACCGGTCCGTGGCGCATCATCAGGGGCTGCAGCGGTCGCGTATGCCACATGGCTGCATTGCCGGGTCACATAGTTCCAGCCATGCAGAGATCATCGTCTCCGTGGTGCAGGCTGCGGCTCAGGCAGAACAGCCAGGATCTTCTGATCCTGATCATTCAGCCCCTGGAGGCTGCGGCGCTGGCGGCGTGATGTGATGATGTCCTGGAGCAGATGGGAAGAAGAGATTAGAAGAGGAAAGATGGGTGACAGTTGAGTATTTTTTTAATTTTTAATATGGGCTCCCTGGCTAACTATATGGGCTCCCTACCCCCCTTTATGGGCTGCCTCACCCCCTCTATGGTCTCCCTAGCGCCCTATATGGGCTCCCCAACCCCTTATACGGGATCCCTGACTAACTATATGGGCTCCCTAGCCCCCTATATGGGCTGCCTAAACCCCTATATGGGCTCCCTGGCTAACTATATGGGCTCCCTAGCTCGCTATATGAGCTCCCTAACCCCCTATATTGGCTCCCTAGCCCCCAATATGGACTCGGTAACCCCCTACATGGGCTACCTAGCCACCTATATGGGCTCCCTATCCCTCTATATGGGCTCCCTAACCCCCTATATGGGATCCCTAGCTACCTATATGGATTGCCTAGCTACCTATATGAGCTCCCTATCCCCCTATATGGGCTCCCTAGCCCCCTATATGGGCACCCTAGCTACCTATATGGAGTGCATAGCTACCTATATTGGCTACCTATATGGGCTCCCTTGCTACCTATATGGGCTCCCTAGCCACCTATATGGACTCCCTAGCTACCTTTATGGGCTCCTAGCTACCTATATGGGCTCCCCAGCTACCTTTATAGGCTACCTAGGTGGGCTACCTGTGTGGGCTCCCTAGCTGCCCAATTACTGGGGGGAGGCCTTGTCTACCTACCTAATTAATGGTGGGGCTGTATACCTACCTAACTACTGTAAGAGGCCCTGTGTACCTACCTAATTAATGGGGGGGGGCTGTTACCTACCTAACTACTGCGGGAGGCTGTTTTTACCTACCTGACTACTGGAGGAGACCCTGTTTACCTACCTAACTACTGGGAGGCTATGTAACTACCTTCCTAATGGGGACCCTATATACCTACCTACTGTGGAGACCCTATATACCTACCAACTGGGAGGGTCTATATAGGTACCTAATGGGGGACTATATACTTACCTACCTACTATGGGGACCTTTATACTTACACTACTACTGAAGGGGGGCTTTATATACCCCCGGAGGAGCACCCTAATTGGGGATTATATACATATTTACCTTTTGTTTTGAAAATAATAGTAAACTTACCTGCATTCTGAGGGTACTATATTACCTATCTACTGTGAGAGGTCTATATACTTACCTGCCTACTGGGCGGCTTGTATAGCTACCTAATGGGGGCATATTTATTTTCATGCCACTTATCTGACTTTTTTAATTTCTAATTTTTAGGGTCTAACATACCTAAAAAGAGCATCTACCTAAGTGCCTGTCTATTATACAAGGTGTGGATCTGCCTACTGTTGGCACAAATGGGGGCTCGTAGTAATTTGGCTGGAGCACTTTCCAGCGTTTGGGTACATTACTAGTGTGGAGCACCACAGGGGAACTTTCTATTTGGTGGTTATGGATGGGGAGTTTTTTACGAGGTGGAAGTGCGGAAAAGAAGGATAGTCTAAATGTTTAAGTGGTAAATTCTACAATGAGTAGTGGCCGGAAGATGACATCATTGCATTCTGTACCGGAAGGAGAAAAAAAGGGAAGAGAATGACTCATCAGGGAAGTCATCATGGAGACTTGAGACAGATGGAGAAGAAAAAAGAGAAGAGAACAACTCCAATCAAAGATGACTTCACCTGTTAGTCTCTGATGTCAGGGGTATTTTACTTCTGTGATGGATCAGTGCTGTGTTCACCATCATGTGGATGTGACCTTGATCTGGTATCTGAACCCTTATGTGGTCTCTATATGCGCGTATTAGTAGTTATACCTGAACTGTAACTGAAACCACTATGTGATCACAATATGCAGTGTTTTAGATTATATTTGAGTTTGTATAGTGGCAGCATAGACTTGTCCCTGACTGCCAAGGAAGTGCATACCTGTCCCTGACACTGTAATGAGGGGTTTCTCTGCGCCACTTTTTGTTTTTTATTTGTGGTTAGAGTGTTGTTTATTTTAGAAAGTGGCGAGGTGCATGACCAAGGGAAATTTTGTAAGCAGATATTGTATGTGGGCTGGCGGGAGTTTTGTGCCAGGGCTGTTTTTTGTTCCCAGTCCAGCCATGCTTAGGGGAATCGGGCTAGGTCCCGTAGCAGCTGCTACTGCCTCTGCTATCCCAGCGTATCCTGCCTCTGAACACACAGTCCCTCTGTACCGAGCGGTCAAAGGCAGGACTGCCCAGTCTTAGCAGAGCGGAGCGCCGGCAGCGCTCTGCTAATCTGCCTGATATGCTTAAAGCCTTAGGCCTCAAGCCTACCAGGCTCCAGCCCACAGTGCTGATGTGGGTGACACGATGATATCATATCATCGCGCTGTCCGTGACGAGGACAGAGACTGGCCGGAAGCTTGTGGCATCGGGAAAATGAGAGAGACAGGTGAATAATTTATTTCTTATTTTTACCTAATGGAGCCTAAACCCTGCCTGCCTACCTATATGGCCCCCTATAAATTATCCTAAACCTTGCCTGCCTATATGGGGCCCTTTAGTCTACCCTTAACCTTGCCCGGTTGCCTACCTATATGGGACCCTAGAGAACCCTTTGGCCCCAAAGAAAACCCTTTTACTTGGGCCCTTTTTTAAGCCAGGGCGGGTTTATAGAAAATTAAAAAGGAAAAAATTTAAACCTCCCCATAATATCACCATCATACGTTATCCCACTATACAAGCCCAAACCCTAACCAAAAACCCACTACAGTATCTACCACTATATGGGCACTGAAAGGGGGTAATATCCCATTTTTTTTAGGGCACCTTTTGTACACGGAAAAAAACCCCAAAAATGGTTACAAATCACGGAAAAAATTGGCTTTGTATACTAAATTTTTATTTTTAAATAATATGGGGTTAAATTATTCAGTCACTATGGGGTTTTTTAAATTTTGGGGTCATTTTTTGGGCCCAGTATGATAAAGGCCCCTTATTTATGGGGTTTTTTTGGAAAATTTTTGTATAGGGGGATTTGTTTGGTAGCAGAAATTGGTGATATGAAATATAAAAGGAAAAAATCAGTCAATACCTTTAGAGGCTAACTGATATATTTGAGGTGACCTTTCGGGGAAACTAGCTCCCTTCTTCAGACATGATGTCTGAAGAAGGGAGCTAGTACTCTTGAAAGCTCACCATCAAATATACTCAGTTAGCCTCTAAAAGGCATCGTCTAATTTCTTCACTCTTCTACTACTTTCTATGGCTAACACGGTACAACATTATACTACTAGGTGATATGTATGGTAAGGTATTTTCTCCTTGTATTATCTAATAACTGCATGACTTAAGATGTCCCGGTAAATGTTCATGGTTGGGGAGGCGGGGGACAGCCAAAAGTTTGCTATGAACCTATGCTTCTCTAGTTACACCCCTGCAAGTCACTATAACTTGTTATATTGTTTCACTCTAGAAATGCATCTAGACCCTTTTGAACTCTGCTAGTGAATTCACGAGGACAAGTTCTTCTGGCAGAGTGTTCCACAGTCTCACTTCTCTTACAGTAAAGAATCCCTTTCTATGTCTATGTAGAAACAGGGGCATAGCTAAAGACTCATGGCCCAGGTGCAAAACTTTAGCTTGGGCCCCCTACCTCAGACCATGGCTGTGGATGACTACTTTTTATCAACCGGTTCCTTACTTGGTGTGACTGATATCTGCAGTGCAGTGTTCCTCAGAAAACTGTTTCCTTCGCCGAACACTTCTTTCAGAATCCAGTGCATCATCACTCCGACTGCTCCAGATGCCATTTCTGGTGCTTACTAGGCCATAAGCCGAGCAGTAGGCTTGCGGCCTAACACAGACAGTGGAAGCGTCTCTCTATCACATAACTTAACTCACTTGGGAAATGGGGGTCCTATTCAAACATGTATTCATTTCTGTAATGTATTCATACAGTATCAGTGTCAGGAAATATAAACTGTGGACATACAATAGTTTAGTTAAGATATTCTGCGTGAGCTCTACTACATATCACACTGTTCACACAAAAAAAACCACAAAAAACTCTCCTCCCATAGATGTCGCTATATCAGTGGCAAAGCTAAGAAGAGGTGGATTGGGGGCAGTGTGCACCAGGCAACACTTTTTGGGGGCGACATGGCATGGTAGTTGGTGTTTTGCTAATTTATCAACTCCCCTGAAAACATCTGGGAGACTCCTGCAAAAAAATCCCCAAAAGACTTGGCAAGTCAGTTGGCCATTGTACATTTCTGGCACTCTGATGAAGTAGGCTCAGAATCTGTGCCCACACCATCTAAAATGCGAGTTCCCCTTGTTAGGCTATGTCTGTAGCCCTCAATAGAAAATCTGTGCTGTCATCTACCCAGCATGGATTTTTTTTACTGAGGGTATCCAAAAACCTAAAACTGTCTGGCGGAAAATAGAACATGTTGTATATTCTCAGGGACCAACTGGGCCACTGGGAATCTGAAATCTGACCACTTTTGTTGTGCAAAAAACATGCAAAAAGACGGCATTGTGGCGCGGTCCAGCAATTTGAAAAGGCCTTTGGATTTTGGCATTTTCACATTTCTGTGTAGACCTAACCCCTTGTTAACTCCATAATGACATAGTCTAGTACCTTGCGAGGACTAAAAAAAATGTTTAAAAAAATAAAACAAAAGAAACAAGCACCAAACCCCCATTTCACCAGTAAAAACCTATAGGTTTTGCTGTGTTTTGCTATAATATTATCATGTAATTTAGTCTGTATGCAAAGAAGAAAACAACAATAAAAAACATGTCAAAATTGCATTTTTTTTTGTTCATGCAGCTTCCCGAATAACTGAACAAAAAGTGATAAAATCTTCTATATATCCCAACACATTACCAATATAAATATTAATTTACCCCAAAAATGGACCTTAGACAGGTGCACTAACAAAAAAAGAATAGTTATATAATGTGACATAAAAATATAATTTTTTAACCCCTTACCGCCGCATCCAGTTTTGAACTCCCTGACAGAGACCCATTTCTTAAATCTGACATGTCACTTTATGTAAGAGTAACCTTTTGATATTTTTACCTATCCATGCGATTCAAAGATTATTTTCTCATGACACATTGTGCTTTAAGTTAGCAAGAAATTTATGTCCATATATGTTCCTTGTTTATTTGTGAAAAATATCAAAATATCATGAACATTTTGAAACATTTGCCCTTTTTAAAGTAAAAAAAATTCTGTGTGTAAGACAAATAGTTATTTCACACAAAATAGTTTATAACTATAGTTCCCTCCCTTTGTATTTCCCTTAGCTGCCACAAGCTAAGTAGTTAAATGTCTGCGGTCGGAGTGCGTTGCACCATGGGACGAGCTGTAATATACAGCTGGTCCCATGCTGCGATTGTGCAGGCCCCACTCGAGAGCCTGCACGATGTCCAGGACATCATTGTACATCCATTTGTGGAAAGTCACTTCCCGCTAAGATGTACAGGTACGTCCAATATCGGGAAGGGGTTAACCCCTTAACGACCCTGGACATATGAGTACGTCCCAGGACCACTAAGGGGCTCTGCAGGGGATCGCTCTGCGACCCCCCCACACAGCTGCCGGGTGTTCGCAGCTGATCGCCGCTAACACCCGGCAGTAACAGCGCCGGCGGGTGGCGTCGCCCGCTGGCGCTGTATAACCCCATAACAACACGGCAAAATGCCGCACCGTCGAATAAAATTAAAAAGGCATCGCCACAGCATAGCTCAACATCCGACCCCCGGGACAGGGCATGGTAAACCCGGGAAGCTCCCTCACTGCCATGCCCATTTCCCCATTTTGGGCGTAGACAGGAAGTAGGGAAACCGCCATTTTGGGTGCGTCTAATGCATTGTCTATAAAAGCAAAGACGTATTAAAAATCGCACCTCCTAGTGGGCAAGCCCATAAAGGGGACTCAATGTTACATTTAAAAAAAAAAAAAAATAAAGTTTTAAAGTACAAAAAAAGTATTAAAAGTTCAAATCACCCTTTTTTCCCCATTTGTCAAATAAATCTTTAAAAATAATAAAAAAGTTACCATATTTGGCGCCGCGTCCGAAAAAGCCGATCTAAAAATATAACATCATTTACCCTACGCTAAACACTGTAAACAAAAAAAATTCCAAACGCCAAAATTGCATTTTTGGTCATTTTACTCACTCAAAAATTAAAAAAAAATGATAAAAAAACACATGCATTCCAAACTGCAGAGATAAAGAATCCCCTTTCAGCCCACAAAAAATGCACCCTCACTGACGTCCGGGGGTTTTAGTAAAAAAAGGGTTATTGGTCACAAAAAAGGGAAAATTGGGCAAATTTAAAAAAAAGAAAATGGTTTTTAATTTTTACGGAACCAAAACATAATGGAAACCCTACATTTTGGTATTACCGGATCTTTCAACCTGTAAATACAGATAACACTTTAAATTTTTTCCCAAAAAGATTAACCCGTAAGAGCAAAACCCTGAAATTTGGGGAAAAAACCTTTTATTTCCAATTTGCCCCCACAGGGGGGAAAAAACAAACGTTCAAAAACAAAAAAAAACCCGGCCCTTTAAGGGGGTTAAAAGAGCAATTTTTGTTTATAGTTGTGAGAAATGTAATGTAAAAAGAGGTGTAACTTGAAAAAAGGGGGAAAACCCCTTAAAAAAAGGAGCATCATTTTTTCCCACCAAGAATTTAAAAATGGCATATCGGGGACCGCACCTACTGGGGAACGGGCCACCAAAAATATTTCTAAAAAATGAAAGCGGTTGCACTAGGGCATTTTCTCCTTTCGTTCCAAACCCCTAGAACAAGAAGAGAGTCTGAATGGGGCGTTCCCAAGAAGGGCAAACGGGTGCATCCATACCCTAACTTTTAGGCATATTCTAGTAAATCCTCAAATTCTATGGGGGAACTCCTCTTTAAGATGGCCCCTTTTGGCAAACGTAGCTCAACACTGCATATACAGGGCTGCCCCTGGCTGATTGGGCTTTTTTCCCCTGTTTCGACATCGCGGGATCTTGTGCATTGCATCATTATTGTTTAAATTAGCCTTAACTTAAATTTTTATACTCAAATTTTAAAACAAATATTAGGAAATTAAAACAAAATTTATTAGAATGAAAGAATGTGGTACCTCTTAGCCCTGGCAGAGACTTCAGGAGTTTTGGCTGGGGAAAAGTGGACCTTTTTTAACTTTCTTTTTAAAGGGGTTTTTTCCCTACGAAGGTCAGTCTGTAATGAAGGGGAAAAAGTAAAAAATAAAACTTTTTCAATTGGGTTTTTTTTTACCAAAACATTTTTTAAAAGCACTATGACAATCGGAACGTCTATGCTAATTTTCAGCTTGGGTTGGGGCCCCACACCTTTTGCTGTGATTGCTGTCTGAAAATTTTTTTCAACCCAATAACACCCTTTACATCTGTCCCACTCTACCCCCGCCTAAACAGAGGGAGGGGGGGGCAGTGTGCTTTCTACAGTTTTATCATTCAGGGGTTTTGTTTAAACTTTTAACCAATACAGGGTTTTTGGGAGCTTTTGGGCGGAGGTGGGACTCGGGACAGAAACTACCACAGGAAAGGGGGCTGCAAAGCTGTGACAACCCCCCTTCCCACGCCACAAGAATCATGATGCATTGACAGTGAGGGGGAAAACATGCCCACGAGAGGAGAGACCCGACCCTGGATTTGAAATAAAAAAAGAAAAGATCAAGGGTTTGAAAGCCTAGGGGACAACCCCTTTAAAAAGTACCATCACCTTTAAGAAAACCTATGAAGAACAGAAACTAAATGCAAAAACCTTTTTTTTCAAACTCATTATTAGAAAATCAAGGGATTTCACCTGTAATTCTTTTTTAAAAAAAAGGGTTTGGGTCTTTAAACAGAACAAAGCAGGGCCAAATCGGCACCTGACAGCTTATGGACACTAGTTTACAGAGTTTTAACTAATTATTTTTTGAGCTGGACGAACCACTGTCAAGGGGAAGGGGCCCGTAAATTACATCATGTGCACACACACAGTAAATAGTTTGCTTGTTGAAAGGGGGAGGAGCGAACAACAGGGAAAAACCTTCACACTATGCCCAATGTGCTGGCCCTGTACTAATGAGTGAAGACTCGATTACCCTGCACAACCTATGCCTCAACTCCCCCTCATAGTTGGTATCTCCCACAACATGATAAGGATATCTTGAGTTACAAAGTGAAAGTAAAACCTGTACCCCTGTAATATGGAGGTAAATTCTCTAGATTGCTAATGACATGCATTTGACAAAAGTCTAATAATTTCATCTACTATCAATGTGTGTTTGTGTAAAGGTGATAGGTCCTCTTTAAGGTAGAGCTCTTTCACATAACAGCCCTTTATGGGGAAACACTCTGAAGCAGATTATGGGTGTATTCTGGATAATATCACACTCACCATATACATATGGCTTCCATATGCACCTTGACCATATAGTACAGCAATGTGTCTGACCATTTTTATTTGGTTTCCACATTATAGCATTTCAAGACTATATTAGCTTTCTAGTCATACTGAAAAAAAGTAACCAGCCATGGTCTCGGAGCAATGTTTCTTTCATTATTAGGGTATGTCCCCACTGCACGGGTTTTCGGACGGTTTTTCAGCCGGTTTGCGGTTTTTCAACCGTGCTCTCTGGAAAAAAACCCGTGCACGTCCCCACTGCCGGGTTTTCCGTCGGGGGGTTTTCACCCGCCCGTGGTCTGCTCAAAAAACATGGCATGTTCATTCTTCCGCCCGGGTTTTCCGGAGGGGGAAAAATATGAACACCTCAAGGGTAGGGGGAGGGCTGTTCTCCCCATCGTGGAGAAAAGCCACCCGCCCCTGGCCGCGGGACGGCCGAAAACGACAAAACCTGCCAGAAAACCGCCGTTATTTGTCCCTTCCGGGAAGCAGCCTTAGTGAGAAGGTTTTTTAAAGAAACACATGCAGAGCTTACATTGATGTAATTCAAATTTTTTAAACAAAAAACCTTGTTTTTTTTTTTTTTTTTTTTTTTTTTTTTATTTTTTTTTTTTTTTTTTTTTTTTTTTTTTTTTTTTTTTTTTTTTTTCTTTTTTGTTTTTTTTTTTTTTTTTTTTTTTGGGGTTTTTTTTTTTTTTTTATTTTTTTTTTTTTTTTTTTGGGTTTTTTTTTTTTTTTTCTTTCTTCCTTATTATTTTTTTTTTTTTTTTTTTTTTTTTTTTTTTTTTTTTTTTTTTTTTTTTTTTTTTTTTTTTTATTTTGGGGGGTTTTTTTTTTTTTTTTTTTTTTTTTTGTTTTTTTTTTTTTTTTTGGGGGTTTTTTTTTTTTTTTTTTTTTTTTTTTTTTTTTTTTTTTTTTTTTTTTTTTTTTTTTTTTTTTTTTTTTTTTTTTTTTTTTTTTTTTTGGGGGTTTTTTTCCTCCCCCGGGGGGGCCCCCCCCCCCAAAAATCAAAATAATTCGAAAAAAAAATAGAGAAACCCCTAGCTTTAAAAAAACAAAAAAACAAAGGAAATTTGGGGCTTTCGTATTTGTTGGGAAAATTGGAGGTCTTTTTTCCCTTTTTTACAAAAAAATAAGGGGCCCCCATCGGGGTAGTCTTATTTGGGGGAAAAAGGCCCCCATCCAGGTATGGCAGGCTGTAGGGGGGTAAGGGCCGGCGTAGGCAGGATAGGCACTTAGGGAGGTATAGGCAGCGTAGGCGGGTATAGGCCCCGGGTTTTTAGGCAGGTATGGGCCCCTTAGCGGGTTAGGCAGCTGTAGGCAGGTATGGGGCCGGCTGTGGGCGGTAAAAGGCACTGAGGCAGGTATAGGGCAGAAAAGGCAGGTATAGGCCTTGGCAGGTATAGGCAGGCTGTAGGAATAAATCAAAAATAAAAAAACAAACAATATTTTACCGGGATCCCCGTGCTCTCCGCCTGCTTATTTTCTTCTCGGCCAGGTGGGGCATCATAAGGCGCGCACGCAGCGTGATACCAGCGCCTGTGCCGGATTCCAGGACCCAGCCAGTCTGCGGCCACCCAGACCACGCGGCAGGGAACGCCGCTCTGTCCCCGCAGTGGTATCCCTTACTATATCGCCCGGGGGAGTCCATAAGGTGAAGGAATCGCGCACAGTGTCCGGGCCAGCGCACGCCCGGACCTGTGCCTCACTCACCCTTCGTTAAAATCGCTCCCTGGGGAGCCGCATATAGTGAAGCGTCCCTGCGCCCCCGGCCATCACAGCGCCCGGGGCAGACAAAATACAAAGTAAGTTACAACAAAATCCAATACGCAGCACACTACTAGCTTTAAAAAGCAAACAAAAGGACATAGGAATTTGGAAAAAACTTTTTTGTATTTGAAAACTGAAGATTGGAGGTTTTTTTTATGCATTTTTGAAACAAAACTGTAATAAGCCCACTGCCAATCCAAGGGGAACTCAATACAGGTGGGGAAAAAATACCTATTTTTACCTCTCTTGGGGCCTTTTCAAAATAGCAAAATACTTTTCCAAAATTCCTGGCCTTTTGATTGATTTTTAAAGCTTAGTGTCTGCTGATTTGGATTGTGCTTGATTTTGCTGAACACCCCTGTGTACCTTGTTTATTTTTTCAAATGAAATTTTGGGTGTCAACCAAATTTATTTTTTAAATTTTTTGTATAGGGAGGGGTCCCCATTGTGGGTTTTTCACTCCGCCCACCTGCCAGGCTTTTTTAAACAATGAGGTGCCTTGTACTTGAATTACTTCCCTTAAAAATGGAGTCTAAAGGCACCCAAAGAGGTAAAAAAAAGCATGGGTTTCCCCTCCTAATTGGGTCGTCTTTTCGAGGTGGGGGTTTTTTTTTTTTAAAATCTTTACAAAGTACAAAAGGAAACCTCAAATTTTCGTGTTTCAAAGTAGCAGAAAAAACTGCTTTTCCAATATTTTTATGTGCCTTTTATTGCTTTTTAGTGTGTATTTTGCTGCGGGTATTTGGTTGTTCTGTAACCTAGAAAACCCGATGTTTACAAACCCCCCAACACCCCTGTCCTCTAACAGGTGAGCTAGAAATCCGAACGTTGGAAATCGCTGCTGTAAATCCCCAGCCAGACCCGGAAGTGAAGCCTGAAACTGCCTCTGTCCTTTTCAACGCATGCTTTGGGAAACCCTTTTTAAATGGGGTCCCAACGCTGTGGTTTATGGTAACTTTTTTTTTTTTTTCATCTCTGCCTTCCAAGAGCCATACATTTTTTTTTTTTATAACAGTCGTATGAAAGGGGTTGTTTTTTTGTGCAATGGCGTATTTTTTTTTTCGGTACTACGTAAATTTATTGTACAATATGTTTTTCAAAAAAAGGAGGAAAGGGGAAAAAAAAACCTTTTCATGACCATTTTTTTTGGTTTTTTTTTTAATTTACTAATTTTGTTTAACGTTTAGCATACCAAATTTACATACATTTTTCAAAACTTTCTACTCTTAAAAAAGAAAAACTTTTATTATTTACTTTGCATCACTATTTTATGTGACCAAAAACATTCTATTTTTCCTTCAATGTACTTGTGTGGAGGCTTATCTTTTTGAGTGGTGTACTTTTTATTGGTATCACTTTGGGATACATGTGATTTTTTTTCATTACTTTTATGACATTTTTGAGGAGTGGGCCAAAAAAAACAATCAATATTGGCATCCACTGTTCTGATTAGATAAAGTTATATTTTAGCAGATCTGATGTTTATATTAATTTTGTTTACAAAAAGTTTTTGCCCTCCAGCACCAAGAAAAAAGTTAAAATATATCCTTTAATTCCAAAAATATAAACATTCCATGGCTCCAACGTTTTTGACGCGTGTTGAGCGAAAAGACGCTTTTACTTGTAGAGTCATTTTAATATTTTTATTGTTTTTTAATATGATAAAAAGTAAAAAGGGGGTAATTTTGATCTCTTATTTTTTGTATTTTTAAAACTTTTATGAATTAAAAAAAAACTTTTTTTAGTTAACTGGGGGTTTTTTTGACCACTAAGATCAGGATTTTTTTAACTTTTATTCTGATAACTAATAAAATATTTGTAAAATTTTTGGGCTTTTCTTAGTTTGCTTTTCCCTAAATTTTAGGTTTTAAATCTGCAGACTGATGGCAATGACTGGGGGAAAGATTAAAGGGCATGAGGGAAAATTATTAAAATTCACCTGCACTTTGTGAAATTAAGATTTTTCACTATCTAACCCTATTTTAAAATTGTAGGGTGGCATTTTTTGTCAAAGTTCTCTCTCCCGGGGCTCCATCTCTTATTTTTAGTCCCCAATTTTCTGATCCCTGCTAGTAAGTAGAGACTAGTTGCTATAATGTCTCCCATACACTACACAACCACACACAAACACACACCACACACACACACACAACACACTTTAAATAATTGAAAAAGGGCTTTAAGCTGGGCATTTTCTACAAAGGTTTTCCTGCTACCCTGAAGGAAAACCCCGGGTCCACTCAATATTGAAAAGAAAATTAAAACTGAAACAAAATTTTTGATTTTTGGGTATTTTTTTAAAAAGGTGCAATAGGAAACATAGAAAACCCTTTTTCTCATACGGTTTTATAGTATAATACTTTTGGAAATTTTTCATGCGATTTAAAATTAAGAAAAAGCGAATTGATTTTAAACGAATTGCAATTTTTTTTAAAAATTTCGGGGAAAAAATTTTTGGTTTGAACGAACCCCAAAAGTTCATGCCGATTCGTTGGTAAGGGAATCAAAATTTGGCCTCGAGCACATGGCTTTAAAATGGAGCAAAGAACTGTGAGAGAAAGAAAGGAACGTCCTCAATGACATGTGCAGACATGTAGCCAATCAGCAGCCAGCCAGCTTCTGTGATGTCACAGCCCTATAAATAGGGCAGCCATGTTAAATTCTGCCATTTGTCACTGCGTCTCATATGCACAAGCATCTCTTTGTAGCAGCACAAAATAGCACTCTGTGCAAAAGACTTCCAATTTTACTGGGGTGAAATACCTTTCAAATACACTGGTGTGTGTCATATACACACCTGTTCCTGAACCAGTGTTTTTTATTTTTAGAAATTGCTATTTGTGGCAAAGAGTTAATTTTTTCACTTAATTTGAACTGGAGATGGAGGCCGGGAGTCCCTCAGAGTCCCTTGCACAGATGGCCCACCGCATGCTGATTTGCCTGGGTAGTGACAGCTGAAAAGTCACCTTCCGGCAGACTTCTGGCTCTTCACCCTTTTGGACCCTCACTATTGGTTCAAAATGGGGGTCTTTTTTTCACCTGCCGAGAGGGAGGACAAACTCAAGTATTATGGAGACATCCTATGTACTTAGTTGGCCGCTGCCTATCTGTGCCATCGTTCATCTTCTAGCAGGTCTGACCAGGGGGTTCCTCAGTACTCACGTACCACTGCCATGGCGGCTGTGGTTGGGGGGGGGGGGGTGGTTGGGGGGGTTGGAGCATAACTAGCTCCATCATCATCAACCGGAGTCTAGAGTCGTTGATAAGCAGCTTTCTTCACCCACCTAGTGAGGAAGGTAAATACCAGCAACAGGACCTGGGGCGGACCCTGAACCAACAGGTGGTGGCCTACTTGGAAAGCACCCTGCCACCCCACATTGAAGATCCGCTAGACTACTGGGCAGCCAAACTGGATTTGTGGCCGCAACTTGCCGAGTTTGCACTGGAGGAGCTGTCCTGCCCGGCCAGAAGTGTGGCATCAGAGTGGTTGTTCAGTGCGCTGGGAGACATAGTTTCCCAAAGGAGAACTCACTTGTCCACCCAAAATGTGGAGAGACTCACCTTTGTCAAGATGAATCAGGCGTGGATCAGCCAGGGTTTCCAAACAACAATGCCTGATGCATCAGATTAGATCAGCCATGCTACCTCACCCAAACTTTGACAAATCAGTCTGGATTCTTCCGGCTACCTGCCTCAGGTACTATTCTAATGCTGCCACTTGCGTGATGCCACACATCTGCTGCCAGCTGCTCCTTCTACCACCCACCATCTTTACAGGGACTGGTATTGCCACCCACCTCCCCACTCTTGACTGGGCTATTATGTAGCCTTCTGATGCTGCTGTCACCTCACCACTCGGGTCTCCTCTTCCTGCTGCTGCTGTTGTCACCTCCACACTCTGTCATTGTGCCACTCTGTGGCCTACTCATGTTGCCACCACCTCCACAATCTGTCATTGTACCACTCTGTGGCCTACTCATATTGCCGCTACCTCCACAATCTTTCATTGTGCCACTCTGTGGCCTACTCATGTTGCCACCACCTCCACAATCTGTCATTGTGCCACTCTGTGGCCTATCAGTTTGCCCCACCTCCACACTATGTCATTCTGCCACTCTGTTGGCCTATTCAGGTCTGCTGACAAAGGACTTCACTCGACCACCCGGGGGGTTTCCCCTAATGCTGTTTTCCACCCCCACCACTCTTTGATGTTCCCCTTTTTTTTTGGTTTTTCCCTTCTTTTAATCTGTCAGAAGTAATGAAAAGGACAAAGACAACCGATTGTGTCTTCAGAAGTCGTAAGGCTGGTATTATATGGTCCTTTGTTTGCATCAGGATTGTCTGATGATGAGGTAGCCAAAAGCAGGAGTGGATACAAAACACAGAAGACATGCAAATATTCCATTTACTTGTCATCTCTGTTTTGGATCAACTTCTGTTTCTTTTTGGCTTTAGCAATACTGAGGGATTATTGAAAGTAGACACTGATGGATCAAAGGAAGGGCAAAATGATCAGTGACGTCAACGCAAAATTACTGCCGACACCCTCTCCACTCTTTCGGGGGTGGGGGGGGGGTGGGTTCTCTACATGTATCAGCATGCAGTTTCTGTCATAATCTGTGGAATCATTTGCTGATGGTGTAAAAGGAGTGCGGTCTTTGATGCTATAGTGAGATTTTGTCCCTCAGCTCGGTTCTTTCTACTTGCGCTGGCATTACCCTGTCAGGTTGTGTTCCCACTTCAGTTATTCAGATGGTTTTGCCTCCGTAACTGCCCAGATAAGTGAAGTGTGAAGCGATTCTAAGAGCATCGCCTGTCATCTGTGTGTCATACTAAAACACAGCATTGTTTCAATACAAAAAATGGTCCCTATGCATAGTTCAGCACAGCACAATGTTCTACTACACCATACAGGCTCTCTGCAGCCAAGAAGTAACTATTTTTTTACGCAATTCGCAGCTAAACAAATTTTGGGGAAAATTTGGCGAATCTGCTGAATCAATTTTTTGAGAAATTCGCTCATCTTTAGACTTACTAAGTCTTACTCTATAAGATGGTGCCCACAATGTATATGCGCATGCGCGGAGTTTTCACGATGGCGCACTAGATACTTAAGGACACCGGAGGCATGGATTTAGTGAGTAGTGTCTTTTCATCTCTGAGCGGCAACTGGACTTCCCTATAATCTTTTTTCCACATTTATTGGTTAATATTTCTGAGCTACATTAATACATTTCTATTAGATAGAACTATTATCTTATTAAGAGTGATTTATATATATTTATATAATATATCACTGGAGGACAGCTACTATTACTTATTAGGCTAATGATGACTTTACTTCTAGATTATATGCATTGAGACATAGATAAGGACATGTTTAATCATGCCAATAATCATATCATTCTGATAAGGAATATGCTAAATTATGTGAATTAATAAATATATAATTAACATTTAGAATTATGGAATGAATTGTGGATATTTGCATTCTACAATTTTGTAACCCATGTTTTGCCTAATAATTTTATATCTTTTGATGAATACTGGGTTTGTTTCATTTCATTATTTGTTGTTTTTGATATGTAGAATATCATATCATGTTTATTGATATATTCTCTATTTTTCCATAGGGACAAGTTTGAAAAAGGTTGTTTCCAGACTAAAACGTTGTTGGATGAAAAAGTACCATATATATACCGTATATGCACTATAAGCCGTATGGGAAGAATGATCATATGTGCCTATTGCACCAGTTAATAAAATGCACCAATAATCATTGAATTTTGTGCTGTTGATTCTCTTTGCAATACACACACACACACACACACACAAACATTCGTGAGGAGATATTGCTGAGGACACAGTGTACTGAGAAGTGGAAGCACATTAGGTGAGATGTAACAATATCTGGGGTGGTCTCTATGTCTCTCTCTACCAATTACTCTTTTAGCCATACACCTATATTCCCCCTTCCCACTCCATAGACTTCTTTGGCCAGAATATCCTTAAGTGAGCTAACAGTTCATTTTGTAAACTCCTAATGGGTCTTATCAGGTTTTCCATTGTGAATAATAGGTCTACAAGATAGGAGACTGGAATGGAGCTTGATTAGTAAAGAAAGAAGAATTTTTCTTTAATATTAAATATTACAAATAGGTCTATAGAAGGAGGAAGGGGCTTTGTGAGTGACATATTCCACTGCCATATGTTGCAGTCTCACGTCTGAGGTTATACACTAGGGGCGACATGTCAGAAAAGAGGCGCCACCACGCCAGATTTAAGGCTCATTAAATGAGTGTATAGTGTGCCTGAATCAGTGAACCTGTCAAAAATCTGGTGTTTGGTATACCTTGCATAGTATAATTGATACATCAAATCTAGGCGCATGGCATGTGCCTTCAAAATTTGAGGCGCATTCAAATGCATCGTGCCTGGAGTATAATGCACCTAGTTTTGGTGTACTACAGTTCATTTATATGGAGAATAGAGTGTCAACAGTTTTTTGGCACAAAATACAACAAAAAAAATGGTGCGGCCCTAATGGGACATGTCACCCTAGAAGTCCTTCCCAACTTATACCTTTGTTGTGAAGTATAAGTTGGGAAGGACTTAAAGGGGTTGTCTCGCTGCAAAGAATAGCTTTCAAGTTGTAGGGAACACAAAATAAAGACATTTTACAAATATATTGCCTTGTTCATCTGTTTTTGTTAAGAAGATACAAGTGAAATAATCACCTCCCTGGCTATTTCAGTTCCCTCAGTAACTGACCTGTAAACATCTCTCCCCCCTGCTGTTTGTTCTATGTGATAGCAGTGAGTGAGTCATCACACCGGTTGCGGTAACTCTGTGCAGCTGGGCAGTAAAAAGCTTGATTTATCTAAAGTAAACAGCTCTAATTAGGGCTTTTGTTTGAGGGATCAGATAAAAAGTCCTGCTAGCAGTTTCTGAGAAGCTTCTGAGCTAATCTGAACTAATTAGCAACTGAAAACATAGAGTTGAATACACCATGGAGCTGTATGCAAATCACAGTCAGTCTGAACCAGGAAGTGACAGAGTATTTCATTCATGCATCCTATGAAACTCTGTAGGGAGACAACTCCTTTAAAAGCTTTATGTATTAACAGATACTACTGATTTATGGAAACAAAAAAACAATAGATCTATATTCACATGAAGTCACTGACATGTATTAAGCCACATAATACTAGAATTTTATGAAGTCAAATTCACAACCAGAAATATACGTGGCCCACTATTTTCAATGTCCCATTCTTTGATGTGAACTATGGCACCTTTTATGTACCTACATGGTTTTCAAATCTGTGTCATGTGAAATAAGTACCTATCACTTTTTCCACGCTGAATATTCTGTAGGAAAAATAAAAACACAGCCTAATAGGTGGTATGCTTTAAACTGCAAGAACACAGGCTGTGGGTATACGCAATAAACAATCAAACATTAAAAATAGTATAAACAATAGTAGAACTGTAACTCAGTTGTGTTCCTTACTAAACATGTAGTCGCTGGAATACCAGTCCTCTGCTCCTAGAATCTTGTTAATTATAACTGGAGACGCACAGGAGATACATGCTTAATTGCAATCAAACAATTTCTGTATGAATGTGGAAGGTTCTGTAATGTTTTCCATATAAATGTTAATTGCTGCAGTTATTAAAGTCAAACTCCTGACACAAATGTTTTAGAGAATAATCACTGAGATACAGCAGCAGTAAAACATAAAGAGGCTCTTCATATGTAAATGCTTCAACATCTGCTGCCAAATTATGCAATAATAAATACACTGAAATCAGTGAATGCGGTGTAAATATATTCTAAATAAGTACAGCAGAACCCAATGATCATGAAATATTTTCCATATTTCCAGCACTGTGTACTGTCCAGTATCATAGTGGCCAAATACCATCAAAAATATATACAGTGCATAGTTCATACAAAATTGCCTAAAATATTACTTAATAAACTTAGTTGGCTAAAAATCTTTCAGAAAATTCTAAATTTTGGATTTGTACTATTAAAATATGCAGCATGGTCTAAACCAGTACTCCTCTGCGAGGTGTGTGTTATAGTTGTGCAAACTTGTTGGTGATACATGGGTTTGTCAATAGTTTTGAGAAACATGATTAACAATAATTTACTAATTTCTCCCACTGCTTAGAACTTTTATAATTGACTCATTTTATGTTCTTTATCATGTTATGCTAGCTACATGGAAAAAATAAATAACACATTTTAAAGTTTTTATTTTTATTCTCTGCCTTCAAACCTCCATTGTGATCAACGAGGGATCCGAGACAAACAAAGCTGTTGACCTCTTCTATTTCTACATTGTTGTTTTTATGTGAATTTCCTATTTAATAGCAATCATGATGTTTGTCTTCTTAATGTTTTGGGTAAAATCCCATCCCCACACTTTTATTTCTTTATGATCAGCTTCTCCAGTTCCTTTTCACTCTCTGCCAGCAGAGCTATGTCATCTGAATATCTGAGATTTTTGGGGATTCTTTCACCTGTTTTAGCTCAGCTGTCTTTTGATTACTTCTGCATATAGGTTGAAAGGACCAAATGCATGGATGTCTGAGGCACCACCAAACAAAGACTACAAAAATAGAAGGTAGAAACAGCACTGGATATTGTAACAATAGAATAGTGCACGTCCCTCAGACTGAACGATGTCTGCAAAAATCCAAAAAATTGAAAAGACAGCACTGTGTCAAATTTCACAATATAAATGAACATATAAGTTCCAAAAGGTAAGTGAACACAATCTAGAAGCCGGTGTAAACGCTCAACGTATAATTACATTACTTATTACGAATAATTCCTCCTCACTGGGTGCGATGTATCTCCATCATGTTGATCCGGCGTCTGTGTAAATCTACTGCGCATGCGCGTTGGGGATCCAACTGCGCACGCGCACCTCTCCTTGTTGCGTCTCTAGTTGCCATGGTATAGCAAGAGACTCTGCACAGGCGCAGACACGCTCATCGCTAATCAGATGTATGAGTGTTACCATAGTAATACATAAGGCTTGCACAAGCGCACATATACTCCTAGCTTCACAAGCCAGTGAAGCAATAGAACGGAGCTACCTGCATATTGCTAACAGGGTAAGTATGAAAAACGCATTACCTATAACTTAACCACTAGAAGTGGGAAACCCCGCATCAGACCAGCAGACACATAGAATTTCTACATGTCTCCCGATCCCATGGGCGCCACAAAGACCCACTCAGAAAACCAGGCAGGACCCCTGAGCGACGGTACCTACGACTATAAAGGGGCGCGCAAGTCAAAACAAGACAGCGCTATATACATACCAACATACAAAACCCTGCAAAACACAACTCAGGAAAATACATAATGCCAGACGCAGAAGGAGACATCTAATCCCAGGAGTCGGAATACTCATTCATAAAATCTATAAAAAAGAAGAAAAAAGGAAAAATTAGAAAATTTTAAAAATAATAATGTTACTAAAAAGTTACGATCTATATCAATATTTGTCAATACAAGCACCTAATGTGCTATCATACTCGGTAGAACATGTGGGAACAGAAAAAACAGAGGCAATCTCATCTATACATCTGTGGATAGATTTTGAAATCAATATTTAATCCACATGGAGATAATGTTTCTAATTTGAATATCCATTCCAGTTCCTTACGTTTTAACAGCATTGTTCTATTACCAGACTTATGATCAAAAGGGATATGGTCTACAATCCAAAATTTTAAATCCTCAATTTTATGATTAAATTCCTGAAAATGTCTAGACACAGGAAGATCCATTTTTCCCAATCTAATCATAGATTTATGTTTATTAATCCGAACTCTACATTCCTGTGTTGTTTCACCTACATATAATAGTTTACAGGGACACATAAGGATATATATATATAACATAACTACTCTTACATGTTAGAAAATAATTTATTTTGAATTTCTTTTCACTTCTAGGGTGTATAAAAGTGTCACCTTTTATGGGATGTCGACAACATTGACAGGAAAGGCAAGGAAAGCAACCTAGTCTAAACTGTATAAGACTAGAAGATTTTTTAGGTTCGGTACGGACTAAAATGTCCCTAAGATTTGGAGATCTTCTATATGCCAACCTAGGTGGAAGAGCAAACTCCTTAATTGTAATAAATTGTAATAAAAATTCTCAAAAAATTCGTAATTTGATTTGTAAAGAATGGCATATCCTCTATGAGAATTTTCCGACTATTAAGGAGTTTGCTGTTCTACCTAGGATGGCATATAGAAGATCTCCAAATCTTAGGGACATTTTAGTCCGTACCGAATCTAAAAAATCTTCTAGTCTTATACAGTCTAGACTAGGTTGCTTCCCTTGCCTTTCCTGTCAATGTTGTCGACATCTCATAAAAGGTGACACTTTTATACACCCTAGAAGTGGAAAGAAATTCAAAATAAATTATTTTCTAACATGTAAGAGTAGTTATGTTATATATATCCTCATGTGTCCCTGTAAACTATTATACGTAGGTGAAAACACAGGAATGTAGAGTTCGGATTAATAAACATAAATCTACGATTAGATTGGGAAAAATGGATCTTCCTGTGTCTAGACATTTTCAGGAATTTAATCATAAAATTGAGGATTTAAAATTTTGGATTGTAGACCACATCCCTTTTGATCATAAGTCTGGTAATAGAACAATGCTGTTAAAACATAAGGAACTGGAATGGATATTCAAATTAGAAACAGTATCTCCATGTGTAGTAAATATTGATTTCAAAATCTCTCCACAGATGTATAGATGAGATTGCCTCTGTATTTCTGTTCCCACATGTTCTACAGAGTATGATAGCACATTAGGTGCTTGTCTTGACAAATATTGATATAGATAGTAACTTTTTAGTAATATTATTATTATTTTTTAATTTTTCCTTTTTTTTCTTCTTTTTTATAGATTTTATGAATGAGTATTCCGACTCCTGGGATTAGATGTCTCCTTCTGCGTCTGGCATTATGTATTTTCCTGAATTGTATTTTGCAGGGTTTTGTATGTTGGTATGTATATAGCGCTGTCTTGTTTTGACTTGCGCACCCCTTTATAGTCGTGGGTACCGTCGTTCAGGGGTCCTGCCTGGTTTTCTGGGTGGGTCTTTGTGGCGCCCATGGGATCTGGAGACATGTAGAAATTCAACGTGTCTGCTGGTCTGATGCGGGGTTTCCCACTTCTAGGGGTTAAGTTATAGGTAATGCGTTTTTCATACTTACCCTGTTAGCAATTTGCAGGTAGCTCCGTTCTATTGCTTCACTGGCTTGTGAAGCTAGGAGTATATGTGCGCTTGTGCAAGCCTTCTGTATTACTATGGTAACACTCATACGTCTGATTAGCGATGAGCGTGTCTGCGTCTGTGCAGAGTCTCTTGCTATACCATGGCAACTAGAGACGCAACAAGGAGAGGTGCGCGTGCGCAGTTGGATCCCCAGCGCGCATGCACAGTAGATTTACACAGACGCTGGATCAACATGATGGAGATACATCGCACCCAGTGAGGAGGAATTATTCGTAATAAGTAATGTAATTATACTTTGAGCGTTTACACCGGCTTCTAGTTTGTGTTCACTTACCTTTTGGAACTTATATGTTCATTTATTTTGTGAAATTTGACACAAAATATAGCACGGGGATGTAAAATTGTGATTGTATACTGATGTTGTTGTTTACACTGTATTGTAATAATGTTTATATGACCATTGCACTGTAATTATTTAATGATTACTTATTTTGATTGTACCATGGCACTTCCTATATATACACAGTTGCACCTTATGTTGTTGCTTGAGAAAGGCTCTGTTTAGAGCTGAAACGTTGCTGGAATAAACACCGTTTGCTTTCAAGTGCTGTCCTTTCAATTTTTTGTTTTTTTTTCAAACAAAGACTAGTCATTGCTGTTGATGGATGGAAGCAGACAAAGGAAAAATTGATGCCTTTGAGCAGAGCTAAGACGATGGGTAGGCAAAGTAGGCAACTATCTAGGGCTCTACTTCATCCCAGGCAGGAAGGGGGTACGAAGAAGTATGTTGTGGGCTGATTTTTCCATTCGGGAGGGGTGCTATTTGCCTAGAGAACCAGAATACTTTGTCCCAGTCCTGGTGCTGGAGAAGATTTCTACAAATCTCATGGACAGCTAGGATCACAAGCAAAGATTTTTTTTATGGTATAAACTCAGAATTGTTCCTGGAAGGCAAGAATGAGAAAGAAAAGATATGCTAGTTGATAACGTTAATGAACAAAAGAAATAGGAGAAACTAAAAGACTGCTGGTTTGATAACATCAAGAATTACACAGGTCACCTAAATCTTCTGTTATACCTTGGACGATCCCCAATTTAGGATAAGGAAACAGAAAGTCATTTATCAGATCAAGCAACTGATAAACAGCTAAAAAAAATTCTCTCCTTCAGTTATATCTTCCCAGTGCTTGATATTCCCACATTGCACTTGGCATATAATCAAATCATCAGTTTCTGTCTTCCCTGGAATAGAAATAGATTAACAGGTATGTGAAGTTTGGATTAAGGTGTGAAAGGCTATTAATAACGAGAAGTGGAGAGATACCTACTTCAGATTGGCCCATCATGGAATTTTCGGTTTTAATACTCCCCCACATTCCGCCTGTATTGAATGCCTTGCAGCCTGTCCAAAATGTGCTATACAACTTACAAATTTGACGCACAGCATTAAGAATTGTCCTTTTACCAAAAGATATTGGTAAGGGATAGTAGAACTTGTTCATTCCAAACTGAGGCATCATTGTCCCTTCAACCTCAACAATTGCTCTTTCATAACCTTCCGTCTGGTGTGGGCAACCAGACCGCAATCTACATAATTTTGATGGCGGCTAAAAGTTGGTTGTTATCTAAGTAACTATTACCTTCAATCCCATCAGTAGACAAGGTAATTCAGTTGGTGAAGTACTCCCCCATATGGAGAAACTTGAAATGGTTAAAACAAAGAAAGGCAGACTACAAAATACATTAAAACAGGGGTGTCAAACTCGCCACATGGGTTCAAATTTTGGCCACAGTGTAATAATATTTGGCCCGCAGGTAACAGCCAGGCAATGTACAGAGGAAAAGAGGAAGAAGCCAGGAGCTGTCATTACACTGCTCTCCCCCTTGCAGAGAGCAGAAATGGGACCAGGAGAAACAACTCAGACAGCAGGACTACTGAGAAGATAAGAGGAGCTCATAGGGAGAAACAAGGATCTGAAGCCTCAACACTTAACCCTTCCAGTTCCTTCTCTGTAGACAGCAGAGTAATCAAAATGGAGACGCTGTGCCATTCAGCCGATAAGAAGCACTGTGAAGACCACAGGTGACAGTGAATTAACTGACTGCGGTCAGTATGAAGTAAGTTCTGGAATTTTTCTCTGACCATAAGAGCTTGAGTTTAACAACCCTAATTTAAATAGGAAAGCTATATTTGCGCTTGCTACTCTGATAGCGAAATTAAACAGCTGATGCAACCCTTTGTTTTTACTTCATGGTTTTTAACCTCAGACATTGCAGGCTCTTTGAGTAGACTTTGGATATGTCTACACAGCACAGGAATACCATCAGATTTTTGGCGGTTCAGGATTTTGAATCCTCCAAAAATCTGATAATATCCAGTGCAGCATAGACAGCAGTGAAAACTCCATACCGTAGTCCATACAGCATGGATTTTTTACCGTCAGGGTTACAATCCAGCAGAATATGCAACATGTCGTATATTCTGCCGGATTCTGCTCAGATTTGCTGTCGGCCCCGTGCATTTAATATACGGGGCCGAGAGCAAATTCGAAAACCGACCGCAGCTTTTACGCAAATCTGCACCAAAAACCACTGTCGTGCCGCGGTCCAGCAATGTCATGAGCCCCAAACCTGCATGATCCCACAGATTAAAAAGTGCTGGAAAAAGGAGTTTTTGAACCACCATTTAAGTTGAACTGGACATCGACTATACCTGTCCTTTACCACAGCATGACTCTCAAACCTGCATGACCCACAGATTAAAAAGTGCCGGAAAAAAGGTGTCTTTGAAACACCATTTTAGTTGAACTGGACATTGACTATACCTGTCCTGGACCGCAGTATGACCCTTAAACCTACTGACCCACAGATTAAAAAGTGCCCTAAAAACGAGTCTTTGAACAATTTTAGTTGAACTGGAATTGACTATATCTGTCCTGGACCGGATGCCATTTTAAACCCGTCGCCCACAGATTAAAAAAAATGCCCGGGAAAAAAGTCTTTTAATCCATTTTAGTTAAAAGGGCATTGACTATGCCTGTCCGGACCCCGGGATGCCCCTTTTACCTGTTTGAACCCAGATTAAAAAATGTCGGGAAAAAAGGGGTCTTTGAACCCATTTTTTGTTTAAGGACTGATATAACCCGTCCTGACCACAGCATGGGCTCTCAAAACCCGCATGACCCACAGATTA